>PYUH01003992.1:109613-263759 GCA_016808085.1 Suaeda aralocaspica
AATGTATAAAAGCGGTAAATGATTCGGAAAACCAACAACAACAAATCCACAAGTTTGATTTTTAAGGCTCTCAGGAAACGTACCACTTCCCGTATGAAGATTGGAGTCGTCGAGTGTTAATTTGGGCACAGTCGAATTATTGTTTCAATATTATCAAAATTTGTAGCAACTTTTTTAAAATAAATAGCAAATAAATAATTAATAATTATTATAAAAAATAAGGTTGTTTAAAAGCAATAATCGGATTAATTAAGTATGAGGGAGAGAATAAGTAAAAAAAGTTTTTTGAGAAATGAAGGAAATGAAGGTTTTTATAACAGCGTGGGAACCCTAATCGCGCTGGGCTGCTAGCGCGGTACGCCGAATCGCGCTGGCCCAGTAGCGCAGGAAACCCTACAACGCTACTAGGGTAGCGCTGCTAACTTAGTCACGCTGAGCTGTCAGCGTGACTAAATTAAGCGCGCTACGTTTTTTTTTAATTTTTTGAAAGATCTTTTTTTTTTAATTTAATTTAATTTTATTTAATTTATTTATTTAAAATAATAAAAGAGGCATTGGATAAAAAGTCCGTTAAATAAGGATGGAAATTTTATAATATCCGAGATTTATTTTTATGCCCAAGTATACTCGATTATTCAATCTTCTAGAGAAATGAGTTTTTTAATCATCATAGAGTCCTGCCGCCGGACAGGGGGACTAAATTAGGTGTCTACAATGTGTGACTACGGCCTCGTTTTCTACCTTAGTTAATGGACAACCATCTAAGGAGTTTACTCCAAGTAGAGGATTACGACAAGGTGACCCACTCTCGCCTTTTCTCTTTGTTATTTGTGCTGAAGGGCTGTCTTCTTTGTTACGTGAGGCAGAGAGAAATAAAATGATTCATGGAGTAAAAATCGGAAGGAGAGTAAACCCCATATCGCATTTGCTTGTCACCGATGATAGCTTATTATTTGCAAGGGCTACTGTTGAGGAGGCTGAAAGTATTATGGATGTTCTATCCACCTATGAGGCTGCATCAGGCCAAAAACTGAATATAGAGAATTCAGTGGTCTCATTTAGCCGAAATATTGAGCTCGGTAAGAAAAATATGCTTCTGGTGAAGTTGAACTTTAAGGCCGTTGAAGACCATGATAACTACCTTGGATTACCTAAGGAATTCTCAAAAGGAGGTTTTTAAAAGTATTCAGGAAAGGGTTTGGAAGAAGCTAAAGGGATGGAAGGAACGATATTTGTCTCAAGCAGGGAGGGAAATTCTGATCAAGTCAATAGCCCAGGCTATACCAATTTACGCCATGCAATGCTTTAAAATGCCTCATAGTATCATAAGAGAGCTAGAAAAAATGTGTCGGAATTTTTTTTGGGGCCAAATAAATGAGGAAAGGAAGATTCCCTGGATATCATGGGAGCACCTATGTCGGTCTAAGAAGGAAGGTGGAATGGGTTTTCGTAATATTACAACAAAACTGCTTTTTTGCGACGGAAAAATTCCGTCGCTAAATCCTAAAACTCCGTCGGAAAATACTTTTGCGACGGAATTCCGTCGGAAAAGTGTCGTCGCTAATTCCTTCGTCGCAAAATTTAAGATTTTGCGACGGAATTTTCCGTCGCAAAACAAAATTTGCGACGAAATTTTCCCTCGCTAATTTGCGAGGGAATTTTCCGTCGCAAAACCTTAAATTTCCGACGGAATTTTCCGTCGCAAATTTGCGATGGAAAATTCCCTCGCAAATTTGCGATGGAAAATTCCCTCGCAAATCTTGAAAATTCCGTCGGAAAATTCCTACTTTCCGACGGAAAATTCCCTCGCAAACTAGTGCATAATTTGCAACCATTTATTTTTCCATTTCTTTTGCGACGATAATTTCCGTCGCAATAGTTGCATTACTCTATTTATATGACAATTTGGATATTTCCGTCGGAATTTTGCAATTTCTTTCTAAAATCAAAGACTACTTCAAACCCTAATTTATACCTGCAAATCTTTATGTAGACCAAAAGCCTTTTCCATTCTGTTGCAATGATACATTCCATCGCAAACTATTTAAAACATACATAAATTAATTTGTGTGTTACAGCTACCATAATATACTACCATAACAAGTTTAACAATAATAATAATTGCGATGAACTAAACTATATATCATGAAATACAAGAGGCCTAGGTAACTAAACTGGAGTGCCTTCACCTGCGCCACTACCCGAGTCATCTCTGGGGTCTCTACGACGACTCTGGAACGGAGAACAACAGTCAGTGCCGAATCCCTGAATCCGACTCATCAGCTCCTCCATATGCTCTCTGTTTCTCTGCTCCATTGCGGCCATCTCTGCTTGCATCTCATTTCTGACCTCCTCTCGAACCTCCTGCCTTAACTCATCACGAATCTGGGTCCTGATTTGCTGCTGGAACTCTTGCATCTGGGTTGTCACATTCTCTACCCTCTTGTCAAAATGTTCTTGCATTTGTGAAACGACGAGGGAGTGGACTGTTGTGACGATCCACATCGCCTGAAAGACCCGTAGTAAAGCTCACACCACTACCAAGACCATTGACGCGACCTCTTGCTGCGCCCACCTGCTGCCTCCCAATAACATCTCATTTGGCGTCTTTGGAGTTCTGCATTGGAGGAATCCTCAACCTGGTGCTGATATGTTTCCTACAACAGAGACTTGATTGATCACACATAGTAATAGACGAATACACGTAGACAACTCCAAAATGACTCCAAACACCTCAAAATGCATGTTTACTTGCCTATTTTACCGTCTCTTCCATTCAGCTTAAAAGTAGCTTTAACATATACGCATATTTAGAGGTGTCTATGTTTTTAATTTGTGAAATGTGGCATTATGTCCGTTACGGGCTGAAATTCACTCAAAAAAAGCTCCAAAATCACTATAGTGGTAATATAGTGGCCAAGTCACTATTTGTTCTTCATTAGCTTATATCATGTAAAACATTCCTAAATCAAGTATTTACAAGTGTTTAATGATACAAGTTAAGTAAAAGTCAACTTTGAAGTGTTGGGTCAATGTCACCCAAAATGACTCCAACACCTCAAAATGCATGTTTACTTGCCTATTTCATTACCGTCTCTTCCATTCAGCTTTAAAAGTAGCTTTAACATCATATACTGCATATTTAGGGTGTCTATGTTTTTAATTTGTTGAAATGTGGCATTATGTCTGTACGGGCTGAAATTCACTCAAAAAAAGCTTCAAAATCACTATAAGTGGGTAATATAATGGCCAAGTCACATTTGTTCTTCATTTAAGCTTATAATCATGTAAAACTCTCCTAAATCAAGTATTTACAAGTGTTTGCATCAAGTTAAGTTAAAAGTCAACTTGAAGTGTTTGGGTCAATGTCACCAAAATGACTCCAAACACCTCAAAATGCATGTTTACTGCCTATTTCATTAACGTCTCTTCCATTCAGCTTAAAGTAGCTTTAAACAATCATATACTGCATATTTAGAGGTGTCTAGTTTTTAATTGTGAAATGTGGCATTATGTCCGTTAGGGCTGAAATTCACTCAAAAAAGCTTCAAAATCACTATAAGTGGGTAATATAATGGCCAAGTCACTATTTGTTCTTCATTTAAGCTTATAAAATGTAAAACATTCCTAAATCAAGTATTTACAAGTGTTTAAGGCATCAAGTTAAGTTAAAAGTCAACAATTTTCTCAAAAAAAGCTCCAAAATACATACCACAATTTGCTTTGCTTTGGAGTTGGGTGGCACCTTTCTTTCCCCGGGACATCTTTGAAATGCGTACGCATTAGCAGGTCTACTGGGGTTGGTAGCTTGCCATCATTCTGCTTTGCCTGCACATGTGAGGAGTCGAATAGTGTAAAAGTAAAATCGTATAAAGTATTTAACTTTCAAATACGAAGAATGAATAAATATTTCATTATTACCATCTTCTTTGCATGTTGCAAGCTGAGATGGAACCTTGAAAGTGGGTGGGTTCAATGGGGTTATCATCGAGCCACCTCTCCTGTTCTTCTGTTTTGAGCACTTTCTTTGTAAGTTTCATCTTCTTTAACCAAGCCAGCATAGCTGTGGACATCCTCAGTACCCATTTAGGTTAGCTCATTCATCGAGTGGGTGACGTGTATGTGTAGAACATGTCACGCAATCGATACCAAGCCTTGTAACGAATGTTGTCTAACTTGAGGTTCCAACTGAGGATCCCAAGTGCATTGCCTCTGCGATTCAAATCAAATGTAGTTATCATACTCAATGTGAAACAAAGTGTTAAAAAACCAAGTGTTTTAATTTACTTAAAACAATTTATACCCCAAACACGTTCACCAGTGACTTTTGGTGGCATCATCAACTTCCTTGTAATTTCTCCAAGGGGCGTTGTAGTACCTCGAATCGTGTGTTATCAACCTCTTAACCTTATCATCTTCAAACCTGACACAACAAACCAAATTTAGATAATGTGTTAACGAAATGAAAGACAGTTGCAAACAAAATTACAACAATGCGTGTCGAAGATAGCATCGAAACTGTTACCACAACGAAGTCGGGTCCAAACACAGCCTCCCTGACTCATCTGTCGCTTGACCTGATTCTTGCGCGAGGTAGTAGCAGGGGTCACTGAGTGGGACCTCTATCTGAATTTGACCATGATGATCCTGTGTCACGTTGCCACGCTGCTGTTGTTGCGATGACTCACCCAAGGTATCACGGTACCATGAATATTTGAAGTACCTTTTTTCCCCTTCTTCTGTGCATCTCGATGAGTACCGCCGTCCATGAATACCTGATTCAATGTTAAAAATATAACACACATACATATGAGTGACAATATTTTATACGGACGAATCTACACAATACATGAATCTGAATACTAACAGAATGCAAGATAAGGTTTCTGCTGTGAAAACCAATAAAACAACAATACACATTTTCATTTCATGTAAATGGATCTCCAACAAGCGTTCTACACATAATGACAACAACAAATGGCTCAATACCTAAGCTAATAATCATCTTATTCCAACACTTGCACTAATGAATGAAATAACGTAACTATTCACTGCTATGATCTGTACATATCCGTCACTACTATCATCTAGGTATACAATGGTGTCGTCCTCTTCTTCTGAATCGCTTGAGCTCAGTTCAGATTCATCATCGTCATCGTCTGCAATATTTCATCGTCATCAGAATCAGAGACAACAAAGTCCTCAACAACATCATAGTCCGGAATCTCGTTAGGTGGACAAAGGCTTGTAGGTGCGCTAGGTAAAGTTTCCTGTAGAAATTGTAGGTCAACTGGAGCATCAACTACGGACCTAGCGTGTGTTTTGAACACATCCCACCATTGAACGCGATCTGTTTCAGGCTTGGATAGATGTGTAGTAAACCTGGTTCTTGAAAGATAAGACAAATGGGTCATACTTAGGGTACTTTTTCGTATGATGACTTCGACAACTTGTATCGGTCATGTACGTTCAACAAATCCATCCAGCTACACTTAAACAACATAGTCTTGTACTCATTTTTCGCACCAGTGTAAACAAGTTCAATGATGTCATCTAAATTCATAGTACTCTGAGCCATCTTCACCCGAAACTGAAACACCGTATTCATAGTGGCTTTTTGACGACCGTGACCATACGTATGAAAGTTGAAACACACAACCATGATTTGACTGAAACTTCGAACTCCCTTGAAAGGCCCCATAGCCCAAAGCTTGTAGGACATCAGAATTCGGTTTACGCGATGGACCTGTAGTACTGTGTGAAAATGGTAATGTTAAAGTGTAACGGTAAGTCAAACCTATAAACACAAACAAATAAGGTATTGATTTTGTTACCGTATCACGGAACCACTTTGGGAATTCAACTTCAAATTTCTTGAACTGCTTCTCTATCCAAAGTCCGAGGGGTTGAGAGAAGGTGGTCCTCAAACTTCCTACAAAATGAATGATTCCAACTCAATGACTACAATTAAACATAGTTGTTCACATATGTATGAATATACATGCCCAATTTTTGCCTAACCTTTCGTAGTCACCCAAAATGCCGCAGTTGGACAGCACAAAAAAAGTGTGATGTTGGAGTTCTTTCTGATCTAGAAATCTTGACTTCCCTTGATTTGTAACAGACCTGTGTCGACTGTGAATAGTTCTGGAACATCATTGTTGTGTATGTCACTGTCAATATCAGGGTTGACATTCGACCTAGATCTCTTGTTTTTGTGTCAAACTTGTAGTCAAGTAATGCGAGCAAAAGTTGCAACCTCTTCAGTTAGGTAACGTTGCATATTGAACCTTCAACACGGGTTTATTCCCAATTTTCCGTTTCAATGATTATAGAAACCTGAAATTAATATTAACCAACAGTAATACGTTTAACCAACCGGGTATATAAATGAAACATAATAATTATGTTTGAATTCTCTGGCTACAACCTTCAAATGGATACATCCATCGATATTGAACAGGGCCACACAAACTTCGCTTCAAATGGCAAATGTATCGGTAAATGTTCCATTGAGTTAAAAATGAAGGAGGAAAATCTTCTTAGTTGCCAATATATCTCGCAATGTTTCTCTCCAATCGCCATGTCTTACTGTAATAGTGTAGCAACATATATCTCGAAAGATTGACTAATCTCTATGATTGCATTCCATACATGAATGGGCAAAAATTCTAAGAGAACGGGAACAACCTTTCCATGAAGACATGACAGTCATGACTTTTCATTCCTTCTAGTTTACAACCTTGTAAATCAACACATCTGCTCAAATAATAGAAGCGTACCCATCAGGAAAGCAACTGCTTCACCCACTCACACAAAACCTTCCTTTGTGCTTTATCAAGGTGTAAGGTGCCTTGGCATGAATCTTTTCCTTGATCGTCTTTTGTAGATGAAGCTGGGGACGTTTACAATGAGCCTGGATGTCTAATCTAGCGGCAGCCGTGTCAGAAGTTTTTCCCTGACATCCATAATAGGTTGAATTAGTTGTTCAAAAAAGTTCTCTCAATGTGCATCACATCTAGGTATAGCGAACGAGAAGATGTTTCCAATAAGGTAGCTCCCAAAATTGCTTTGCTTTGCCAACCTTTTTTGGCCTTTTTGACTTGTTTAAGTGCTTCGGGACCATCAACTGCCTTCGGAAGGTCTTCACCATCCAAAGCTCATCACCTGACATGATGTGTGGAGGATCGCCTTTCTCAACTCTATTCTTACAGAAAGCTGTCTTGCTTTTCCTGAAGGGTGATCTGGAGATAGGAATTTCCTATGGCAATCAAACCATGTTACCTTACCACTGTTGCTTAACCAAAATGCCTGGCTTCTCCATGCAGTAAGGACAAGCTTCTTTACCGGCTGTAGACCACCCCGACATCATACCGTAAGCTGGAAAGTCCCAATGGTCCACAAGATGGCTGCTCGAAGAGTGAAATTTTGTTTTGTTGAAATGTCGTACGTAGTTGCACCAATGTCCACAATTGTTTCAACTCTTCAATTAATGGCTGCATGTAAACATCTAAGTTTCCCTTTGGGTTTTGGACCGGGAATAATCAAAGAAAGGAACATAAACTCGCTTTTCATACACATGGAGGGGGCAAGTTGAAGGGGTCAAAATAACAGGCCAGCAAGAATACTTACCGCCAAATTTACCATGAGGATCAAACCCATCTGTACACAACCCAAGCCGAACATTACGAGGTTCAGATGCAAATTCGTTAAAGCATCTATCTAATGTGTCCAGCGTCACTGTCGCAGGGTGTGCCATTGTGCCTTGCTGTCGAGGATTTTTGCATGCATGCCATTTCCTCTAACGTCTTGTTGCAAACATTCTTTGCAATCGGGAGTAATGGGGAGGTAAGTGAGACAAAAGGCACATCGTTCCCTTAGAAGTCTTCTTGTATCGGTCGCTGCCACAGAGTACACGTAGAAGAGTGAGCATCCTGGTTTCCAAAACAACATGCAACCTCTCGGGCATGCATCAATTTTTTGCACAGGCATCTCCAACCCCTGAACAATCTTTTCACCTCGTAGAAGGTCTCGCCTATATAGGTGTTCTTGGAGCCGACTCACTGAACAAGAGGCAATAGCATCGACACACCTATGTGGCAAATTATACTGCATTTCAAGCTAGTGTTTTAGAGGCCATCTCCAACCTAGAAATGTAACTCCCTTCAACCCAAGGTTGCTCAGAAGCCTTAAGCATATCAGAGAACTGTTTGGCTTGAGCATTAGGTTCCTCCTCTACATCTTGGGCCTGGTGATCACCCCCTTGATCTTGGTTATGCCTAGAGCATCCAAAACCATGTCCCGGTATTCATTGGATTTTCCTTGGAGGAGTCAGGAAAGCCTTCTCCATGGTTCATCCACTCGTAGTAATTCGGTGTGAAACCCTTGCGATACAAATGCAGTTAATCGTTCGGGTCATGTATACGTAAATTCTTGCTTTCACACAAGGACACCTAACTTCATTTGGGTTACAAGTCTGTGGATGATCTTTACAATATTGAAGGAATCATCAACTCCTTCTTGGAAAGCACGGTTTAAAGAGTATCATCCAACCTATGATACATCCAAGTACGATCCTTTCGTGTTCATGTTGACAACTTCTACACAAGTCCATACAGCCAATACTTTAGTGAAATATAATTTATTGTTAAGTCTAAGCATTGTCATTATTATGACCATTACAGCACAAAAGCAATTTGTTAGATGAAACTAAAATTAGAGCTTCAGATGTGCTAATAATAGCATCCTAAGCTAATATAGTAATTACTTCTAATCCGGATTAGAGCATTAACCGAGGTCGGGTACTCTTTTATAATTCTCTTCAACCTTTCACCATATTCTTCACTTTTCCTACACTCAACACTCTATTATTAACTTTTTCGATCAGCATTATCTACTTTCAATTAGACTCAAAAGATGAAACATAAATAAATAAACAAAAAAATGACTGAAAAAGCTGAAAAGCAAGCGTTCGCCTAGGTGCATGATATCAAGTTATTAAAACTTCCAAAATTTGATGGTACAAAAATCCAGTGGCATAGATAGATTACTTAGACGTATGGACAAAATTTTCGAGGAAAAGTATCGTGCTCTAACTCATGCTAGTAAAATCTCAACTTAGACGATGGACAAAATTTCGAGGACAAAAGTATCGATGACAAAATGAGCAATGAGGGCAGGATATTTCACAATAATCATGTAGTGTTTTGCAAATTTGATTAAGATTTGAGCTATGGAAAATTGTGTAAAACATATTTTGGAAGGAAACAATGTAAACAATAGCTTAGTCCTTTTTAACCGTTTCTTATCTAAGACTTACATCTGCTTCCACATTTACCCTTACACTGGGATTCCTACCCCTTCGATTCTGACATGTTTTCGATTATTTCACCTTTACCCCTTCACCTCATTCCTATTTCTTTTCACTCTCCTCCTTGCTCCTGTCCATGTCTACTACTCTTCACCGCTTCTGTCCAACTAAATTTTTCCTTTTGCATTTCCCATTATTATCCTTATCTTTCGCACTTAGGAACATAGCTTAGTCCTTTTTTACCGTTTCTTATTCATGCTGCAAAACAATATAAACCAATGCTAAGCACTAGGAGATTAGGAGCATGCCTCGGCTATATAACTAGTTAAAAGTTAATTTTTTTATTATTAGAAAAATCATCACTGATGTAACAACTGCTAATTCGGGATTATGACAAAGAATGGCCAAAGGAATTAGCGCAAAATATGTTAGTAGTCACTTTCGCACATAAAACGCTCAACTGAACATAAGATGAAACTGAGCAACTAATAAGTAGATGAGGTGTCTTGCCAAACTAAGGAGAATTTTGTGCCGTTTATGCAGTGTCCCAATTATCATTATGGAATCCTACTCACATCTTTCTGACCGGGATCTCACCTCTTCTCCCACTACTGACACAATCCTTTTCCTTATCTTACCAAAGATATACTGTTTCGGACTACAATATTTTCGTCGAATGAGTGAGGTATCAGTATACCTTAATTTTGATACAGAAACGGATCAAAGTATCATAAAAATGATCAAAAGACGATTTGTTTGTTTTGAGCTCACTCCAGTAGTTAGTTCAATACTGCACTACAACAACGCATGTTAAAGTTCATTTATGTTACAGTAGCTAGAGGCAACCAGGATCCAATGAATTCAATTGTCGGTATTTGGAATTGAAATACACTATGAATCATACTATAGAACTCTCATCAATTATGGTTTGTAACATGAAGCCATGGTCCGTGTGGGTCTACCTGTTTCCGGCATTTCTATTTACTACTGTAGTGCTGCAAACTTCTCTACTACAGGAGGAAAACTTCCTTTGCAATGCATATAAATGCACTCTCGTCTATTAAGCAGCCAACTTAAATCATTTTACCAATCATGACTAAAGTTGGGTGTGATATTTGAGCTCTTAATCCAAACCACAAAAACAAACTCACAAGTGACTGGAACCTGGCGCGAACGGAGGAGTATTGCAAAGAAACAATGGACAGTAGCAACAACAATAAAGACAAACAGAACACACGACTGAAACAAAACACACGACTGAACCAGAACCAGAACAGCAAAACACACGACTGAGACAAACAGCAAAAGACACACGAGTTATAATTCAGCAAAAACAGCAATTGAAGCAAAACAGCAATTATATAAACAAAAACCCTAATCACAAATTATAATTCAACCAAGATCTAAACACACGAGTTATTAATTTGGGAAGTAGCAAAACAGCAATTCGTCAAAAGAATAATTAAAAATAATTGAAAAAAGAATACCTGCGAAATTGAAGAAGTTGAGAGTGATGAAATGGAGCGACTGAGAACAGAGAACACTTCGACGGAAAACAGAGAAATTGAAGCGACTGAGATGATGAAATGAAGAAGAAGAAGAAGAAGAAGTTGAGAGTGAGAGTGTTGAGAGTGTTGAGAGGGAGTTGTGAGGGAGTAAGAGTGACGAATTGAAGAAGAAGGAGTTAGGGTTTTCTTTTTTTTTTTTTTGTTTTGCGCGACAAAATGAGTAAAAAAGAGCATAATTAATTCTGTCGGGATTTTGCGACGGAATTACCGACGGACTAATTTCCGTCGCAAAATTCCGACGGAAAAATCCGTCGCTAAATTTAGTATTCCGTCACAAACTCATTAAATTTTGTAAGTAGTTTCGTAGGAAATTTCCGACAGAAAAATCCGTCGCAAAAGTAATAATTCCGTCGCAATTTTGCGACGGAATTAAATTACGTCGCAAATTACCTATTTTGCGACGGATTAAAATTCCGTCGCAAAAATTCCCTCGCTAAAAACCTGTTTTCTTGCAGCGCTAAACAAGGCACTTCTAGCAAAGCAGGGGTGGCGAGTGTTGATGGAGGAGCGATCTCTGCTAGCAAGGGTGTACAAAGGAAAATACTTTCCAAATACCTCTTTTTTAACGGTGAAAAGTGTGAATAATACGAGCTATACATGGAGGTCCATCATGCAAGCTAGAGATGTCTTGATGAGGGGGGTGAAAAGAGTTGTTGGTGATGGTTTGACAACACGTTTTTGGGTTGACCCGTGGCTGGATGGAATAGGAGGGGATGGCTGCATTGGTAGTAGAGAAGTTAAAGAGCGAAATGTGCAATATGTGAGTGAGATAATAGTGGACGGTAAATGGGATTACGCCCATGCGAGTAAGCTACTGTACCCTCATGAATTGGTGTCACTGAAAAAATATGCAACTTCCTATGTATGCATGTGGAGATGTTTGGTCGTGGAAGCTAACCCGAAATGGTTAATATTCCGTGAAAAGCGCTTATTATGCAGTAATCTCTGAAATGTGTAAGGAGGCTCCGTCTTCGTCAGGTATTCCAAAGCAACCTCTATGGAAGAAGGTGTGGCATGCCCAAGTCCCTCCGAAGGTACGTAATTTTGCGTGGCGAGCATTGAATAATGCTCTCCCGGTCTTTTATAATATAGAAAAAAAAAAGGAATAGAGGTTGATAATGTATGTAGGAGGTGTGGAAAAGAAAAGGAAGACACGACACACTTATTGCTAAGATGCCGTGAGTCAAAAATTTTGTGGTATTTGTCTCCTCTCCGCCTATCAGTTGAGTTGCCACAAGGTATGAGGTTTTGGGAATGGGTAGTGGAAGCGATTAAAAGAGTACGAGAGAAGGATTGGTGGGATATTTTTTGGGGTTTGTGTTGGACTATCTGGCTAGATAGAAATGGAAGGGTTTTCGCAGATACGAGGAGGATAGTGGAGTGGTGGATTGGGAAAGCTTTGAGTGCAATAGGTGAGTACAAGCTGGCAATAGAAGCCATGAGGTGCAATGGGAAGCAGCAAAGGGAAGAAGCAACATGTACAACGAAATGGAGACGTCCCCCTTTGGGTGGTCTGAAGCTAAATTCCGATGCTAGCTTTCGACATGGTCGAGTAGGAATTGGTGCACTGCCGTGGGACGATCAGGGAGAAGTTATGCTCGCTTGTTGTGATGTTATCAAGGGGGAGACGACGGTGGAGATTGGAGAGGCCTTAGCTTTAAGGTGTGGCGTACAAATTGCGTTGGAAGCAGGTTTTAAGTCATTCCTAATTGAAGTAGATTGTCTCCATCTAGCTACTGCTATTAAGAAGGAAACGAAATCACGCACCATGTTTGGTTTCATTGTAACTGATATTTGCTCTTTGCTAAGTAGATGCGAGAATGTGTTGGTCTCTCATGTGTATAGGAATGCAAATAAGGCAGCCCATGCACTTGCCAAAGCTAGTTTCGAGTTTGGCGAGCTGCGAGTGTGGCTAGAGGAAACACCAGAGTCTGTTATTAGCGCTGTAATGAACGATGCCAATTAATCTATTTTGTTTTTCTAGTAAAAAAAAAAAAAAAGCCTTTAAAATGAACCCTAACAATAACAAAATGAACATCATTATGAATAAGTTAAAATGAACACTAACAATAACAAAATGAATATCACTGTTAAAAAAATGAACATCATTATTAATGATAAAATGAACACTAAGGCCCTGTTTTTTTCGTCTTATTTTTACTTATTTTCAGTAAAAATAAGTTCAGTTCAGCAAAAATAAGTTCAGTTCAGTAAAAATAAGTTCAGTTCAGCAAAAATAAGTTCAGTTTAGTAGAAATCAGTTTCAATCCTTAATAAATTGTTAACGATTTCAGCAAAAATAAGTTCAGTTCAGCAAAAATAAGTTCAGATAAGTAAACATAAGTTCAGTTCAGCCAAAATAAGTTCAGGTCAGCAAAAATAAGTTCAGATAATCAAAAATAAATTGAGGAGAACAAGACTTACGTATAAAAAAAAAAACATCAGTGTTAAAAAAATGAACATCATTATAAAAAGTGAAAATCAACACTAACGATAATAAAATGAGCATCATTTTTGACAAAATGAACATCACCTTTAAAAAAATGAACATCACCATTAAATAAACACTATGTAATACCCCACATTTTCACTTACTTTAAAAAAGTATTTTTGTACTTTATTGGTATAATTTTAATATTTTTATTGAAAAAAATATGTTCAATAGTAATATTAAATAAAAAGAAATTAATAATAATAAAATAAAAAATAAATAAGTTTTAAACAAAAATAATTATTTGTGGTCAAAAATAATATTTTATGTTTTCAAAATATTTTAAAAGACTTCTAGAAATAGAATTTTCAAAGGTTTCCTAATTTATTTTGATCCAAGGGCATAAAGGTAATTTCTACTTGTTAGGAAAAGTATGAGCTTTTCCAAATCCTACTTTGGGGCCTATAAATACCCCCTTAAAACCCAAATTTCAGATTTTCATACTCATACTAGTCATTAGGATTCCAAAAATTTAGAGAGAAAAGAGAAAAAAAATAAAGGGTTGTGATTTCCGGAAAAAAAAAACTGCAGTTTCGGAAATCAGAGAGAGAAAAAAATAAATTTGTTTTTGGTGTCTTGGGATCCGTGCCCAGTCGGACCCCACCGCCACTCGCCGCCGCAGCGCTACCGCCGGTCCCCTCCCCTTTTTGGTATTTATTTTCGAACTTCTATAAAAAAAAATTCTTCTTCTTCCTTTATAATTCAATCTTGCAAATTCATGTTCATATTCATGTTTAATCATGTTTTAATAAAGTATGATTTGTTTTAAGGCATGAATTAAAATTGTTGTTCATGAAATTTTAGATTAGGGTTTATAAATTATGCAAGTTATGATTTTTATGAGTTTTTCTGATTTGTACTTCAATATGATGATCATGAATTATTGTTGTGTGAATTTATGATGTTTTTATGAAGTTTAGATTGATGTTTAAAGGCTTTAAAAATAAAATAAATTTCTGTCCAAAATTTATAACCATGAAATTCAAGTGAATAAATATTTTGATCATGTTTTGCCTTATGAAAAATTGTTCTAAAGTATAGATTGGTTTTATAATAATGTTAGTTGATTATATAAGAGTTTTACCATGAAATTTTGATGTTTTTATGAGTTTTTCATAACTTTAAAGTTAATAAATGAATCTGAAGTTTTTATAAAAACAAGTTAAAGTAAGTTTTAAGTGTTCATATTATGCTAGTATGATCACATATGAATTCTATGATGTTCCATATAATTTTTAGTATGTTTTATAAAGTTTAAAAGTGATTTTAAGCATGTTTGACATGCCGTCCAGAATTTATAAAGTAAATAATTAGGCTTTTAAAGTATGTAATTGGCATAAATTGATCATATAAATTAAGTAATACATTGTATGATTGATTTATGTTGTTTTTGAAGCTTTTCAAGAAGTTTTAGTAATTTTATATGGTTGTCCACTTTTCTAAAGTGGCATAAAAATTATACTAAGGTTTTATAACGCATAAATAAGTCCTGAAAACTAAGTAGTCATGTAGTACAAAAGTAAAGTGAAGTATGGAATTGAATAGAGACCTTATAAGGAATGTTTTGGACAAGTTTTCAATATAGAAGTTAGTTTATAGTTGTTGTAAAATTTAGTCAACAAGGTTTTAATTTAGTTTCGGTTTTTCCCTATGTAGGAGACTTTGAACTAGTCCACTTCTAGAAGTTGTGGTGGATCACGGTTACTTTACAAGGTAAGTACTAAAGACAAACACAGGAGTTAGAATGCATGCTTGAACAATCCTTGATTACATGAAATCTTGTATGCTTGTTTTGAATCATGAATTTACGCGCATAACAAGTTTATTAGTAGCATGTTCTTAAAGTATGATGGCATTCCATGTTAAATAGTAATATGAATTTTTTTTACAAGCTTGAATTGGAATGTCATGAACAATTTTATTTGGCCAATAGTTTATTGATCAAGGAAGGGTGTTATTTTTAAGTTGGTTAGTTACTTAATCAACAAGAAAGGTAGTTGTGAATTTTTATTCACATGATCAAAAGAAGTTATGAGCAATTATTTTAGACATGTTGCCACTCACAGTTTATTGTGTGGTCAAGAAGAAAGTAAGTAATTAGCCACTCACAGTTAATGTGTAGTAAAGGAAGTTCAGTTTAATTAAAGGACACACATAAGGTTAATTTTGAATCACCTTAAATTGAAGATAATTGATTTGGCTTGCTTGATTTGATGCTGTCTTTATTTGACGTTGCATGAGAGTCATGACATTGCTAAACCTGTTAAACCACGTAGTGTAAGAGGGGGCTTGCATCAAAACTCTTGGAACGTATATACCTTGAGTATGAACAGTGGAGGGAATTCGTATGGAACAGTGATCTACGACTTCTAATTGGAGTGCAAGACGTTGTACTCTTTTCTATTTTTAATGCGCTGGATATCTGTCACTTTATGTGACATAATAATACCTTCTTGGAGTTGCTCCCAAGTTGGTGCCCAATAGGGTGATGATTTTTAAGGTGGAAACCCTTTCGATGCAGGATCCATAATTTTAAATATAATAATTAATTTAGTTGAGTCCATGTACAGGTAAAAAGGTCGTCAAAGGTAAGTTGAGTGCATGTGATGAGGCTGTCGCACACCTATCAAAAGTAAACCAAACCACTCTAACTAATATAGCTAGGGAAGTAGGGATCGAATCCACAGGGAAGCAATTAAACCTATTAGTTCTAAAAAAATCAAAATGTGTAAAGGCCTTTGAATGTCGAATCAAGACTCAAACGCTAACTAAAACTAGAACTAATGATTAAGGGAATAAATCTATGAAGTCTAGGACATCGGTTCACCATGATTAACAAATGAATTGCACACAATTAATTAATTAGAATATCAAATTTCCTTGAATTAAGGTCCACTAATCTCTCGAATCTAGTCCCCTTCAAAACTCCTCTAATGGCTCTCGCTCACTTAGACTTGTTTTGCCTATTGTCCTTATGATCTAATTGTGGTAATCTACCTCTCGGCATCGATTTCAACAATATCAAACTAACAATTAAACCTGGCCAGTATTTAACTGAAAGCAATAAAAATTGACAACAGGAATTCAGTACATTACAACCAATCAACAATTAAGAACAAGCATCAAAATCAATCCATGGATCCCTAGTCCTAGAAAAGGAACTACTCACGCATAATAGAAACTAAAGGAACTAATTTAATCATAAGAACTGGAACTGAAACATGACTTCAACAATTAAACTAATTAACAAGAACAAAAATAACTCAAAGCAAGAACTAAAACAAAAACAAGATCTAAAATTAAAATACTACTAACAATTAAAACTAAGAAAATAATTAAACTAATAAAACAAGAGAAGAAAATAAAGAAGAACCTGAAATTGCAATTGTATTGAATGAATGATTAGTTTTGAAAAGTAAGTTCTAGAGAGAAACTGAATGAAAAATCCTAATAGAGAGAAAATAAATTCTAATCTAGTCTTTTATGTCTAATGTAATGTGTTCAAAACCCAACACAAACACTATTTATATAAAAAGTACAATGCTCCGGGTCAAAGGAGTGAAAAACGGGCTCGGACAATCCGCCCGACCAATCGGGCAAAAACGCCCCGATCGGGCTACAAAGCGAGTGATTTTGGCCTTGGAAGCAATCCGCCCGACTGCCCGGGCGAAATCCGCCCGATCGGGCGCGATCAGTGTTTTCGCCCCTATCTCCTTGAAAATGCTAAGTAAATTCCGCCCGACTGCCCGGGCGAAATCCGCCCGACTAGCCGGGCGAAATGACTTTTTCGCCTAAATCAAGTTGGCACGTCTTCTAGTTACTCCAGGCTTCATCATAGCTTCCTGATTACTTCAATTCTAACCCATGGCTTCTAGTATCTAGTTGTAACTCATATGATTGCCTCGGAATCAATGCAAAAACACCGAAATCCTGCAAAAAGTCACCAACAAGCACAAACAACTCCATACAACCAAATGTTAGCCAAAATAGCTCCGAAGAGCATAGGTTAGAGTCAAAATAAACCAGAAAAGGGGGTAAAATATAAGCATAAAATACACTTATCAGCATGCTTTATTTCTTATTGGTTGTTGCATAGTCTTTGGTAGTTATGTACTCAGCTTTGCTGACTGTTTGTTTTGTGTGCATGGCTTTGTGTTGGACTTGGCCCTACAATGACCCACTTGTGGTGATTAGTTGTCTAGTAAAAGAAAAGTTGCAGGTACAAGTGGGCATAAGTCATTTCACGATAGGCTGGAGTGAGTGCGCTTGCTGTGTTTTGTGGCTTTACTTTATTTTATTGCTTATGGATGACTAACATTTATCTTAGATGTTGTTTAATTTCTAAAGACTTTTTGTTTTGATTTTAAGGTCCATTAATATGGTTCCGAAGTGTAATAAGTTTGAAGTTGATTTTTATTGAGATTGTTTTGAAGTTTAGTTTTAAATTGTTTTGGTTATAAGACTTTCACTGTAGTACTTTAATAAATGCCTTAGCCGTTATCACGGTGGCGATAATACTGTGGTTTTTCCATATTTAGAAGTTTTGATAAATATAATCCTTAATAATTTTAATATGTTTTCCGGAATGAGAAGTAGGAAGTTAGGAAATTCCAGGGTGTTACAAAGTGGTTACCAGAGCTTAGATTTTGAAATAAAATGAATTTTATTTTGGGGGTACCCTAAGTTTTATTTTTGAAAAAAAAAGTATTTTCTTAAATTGGAAACTTTTTGAAAATGGAATTTTTCCTAAAATAGTAATTTCCGAAAATGGAAAGTTTGTAAAAATAAGTTGTGTGTGCAGGTATGCAAGGAATTCAGGTATGTATTATGCGTTATTGCTTTAATACCATGTGGTGAGCTTGGGTAGGAAGTTTGGGCATGTAGGATAGGCATGTAGGAATTCAGGTATGTGAATAATTGGGTGTAAAGGAAATTGTATGTTAGCCAGAAGACCTCTTTTTGTAGAACTGGTAGTTTGTTTTGTTTTGTTTTGGGAAGGATGGACCATTAGTCTTAAGTTTTATGTAGGATGTCACATAGTATGCCTAGTAAAGATACTCAAATAGGAACATTGGAGAAGAAAGACTACGAAAGTCCACCTTAATATGTCTGGAAAATACGGTTCTACTGTTGGTACATGAGTATTGTGTTGAAGTTACCACAATGGGATCAGCCTGACTATGTAGCAGACTTGATTGTTAGGTGTTTGCTCGGCGGTTCACCCTATTTAGAGATTAAGGTGAATTTTAGTGATTTCCATTTTGTTGGAGGCCTTCCAAATTATTCTAAGTATAAGGATGCTGTTGGTCAATGGGGTTGTGATTGGAGGTTCTTGGAGGGGTATATTGCTAGAAAAGAGCAGGAGTATCAAGAAATGAATGCAAGTGAGGAGACCCCGCCCGCACCAAGCCCAGGAGGTAGCCAAGGAAGTGAAGACCTAATGGTGAAGGAGACTCCTACGGGTTGGAAGACTGATGAGTCAAGGAATAGTTCGTGTTATGTAATTGAGAACCCAGGCCCAGTAATCCCGGTATATGTTGATTTGGTAACCGAATCTGAAGAAGAGGAAGAAGAAGAGACGGATGAAGAAACGGAGATTGACACTAAGAATGACCCGGAGTTCATACCAAGGAAATATATGATGTCAAGAGACAAGAAAGATAATGTTAATGTTTAGAGACTTTGTTTAGATCTAGTTAACTATTGATGTTTAATGTTTCTAATATTTAGTTGAACAGTTTATGTTATTGTTTACATTAGTTTGAATAAGTGGCAGTGAGCTATAAGAAATGATGAGAAGAGTTGAGTAATAAATTTATTTTATGATTTAAAGCCTCAAGTAGAATAGAACCAAGGAAATCATTTTTATTTCTTATGTGCTTTATTCTTATTTTAAGGGTTATGTAAACAATCAAGACAAAGTGAATCATTCGCTCTAAAAGAATGAAATTTCTTTTATGAGAAAGTGTTTTATGATTTAAGTCTATGTTGTCCTAACTTACAGTTAGATGTAATTCAATATAAAGGTCTTTTCCTCTACAGGAGAAATAGAATGGCTGAACGTAACAACAATCAGCTGAACGATGTAGTGAGGCAATTAGCTACTGTAGCTGAACAGTTAGCTGCCAGAGGAAATGGAAATGGTAGTGACCCTGCTGGGGAACTCTTCAAGAAAAATTTCTCAAAGTAAGCCACCCACTTACCAAGGAGAGTACAATCCAACTGTTTTAGAGGGATGGTTGAGAGAGTTTAATAAGTTCTTTGGGGCAGTTGAGTGTCCAGATGGGCTTAAAGTGAACCATGTTGTGTACTATCTGAGAGGAGAAGCTGATTTGTGGTGGTCACAAAATGAGGCTGTAATAAGGGCTTTACCAGGATTTAATTAAAATATATTCCAGGAGCAAATTCGTAATAAGTTCTACCCTGTGTTTCTTCAGAAACAGAAGGTTGAGGAGTTTCTAGAACTTAAGATGGGAAGTATGTCTGTTACTGAGTACTACTCGAAGTTCATAGAATTGTCTAGGTTTGTTCCTGCGGCTGTAGAAACTGAGAGGTTGAAGGCTAGTCGCTTTGAAAGAGGGTTACCCTTAGACTTACAGTCATAACTAGCTGGACAGATCTTTGAATTCTTGGATGATTTATATGGTAGAGCTGCACACTTGTATGCCATAGACCAAAATAAGAAGGAGGTACAGAAGGAAGGTGAGACGAGGGAGAAAAAAAAGGATGGTGGAGGAAACTTTAACCAACAAGGGAATCATGGTGGATATAAGAGACCTCGTTTTAACAACAACTTCCAGGGTAATAAGGGAAACTTTGGGAAGCCTAATTCTGGAAATGGGAATAGGACTCAGGTGGCTAGTAAAGGAGGGCGTGTGTACTTTTGTAAGAAGTTTCGTAACAATCACCTAGGAAAGGAATGTGCAGGGAACCCAGTGACTTGTCGGTTGTGTAACAAACTTGGACACCGTGAGTATGAGTGCTTCTCTAAGAACAAAGGAAAGGAGGGACAGAATTCTCAAACTAGAGGGAATTCAGCTGGGGGACAACAAAAGGGTTTCCAAGGAAATTTGGGAGGAAAGGTGACATCTCAAGCCGGAAGTAGGAATGGGAGTGGGAAGGGAGGAGGATAGACTAAGACCTCGAACACTGGAAAGCTTAATGTAATGGTTCGAAGTGAAGCATATGCTAATAAGGATGTGATCACTGGTACTTTTTCTATTCACTCTCTTTCTGTTAAAGTTTTGTTTGATTCTGGTGCAGCGTATTCTTTTATATCCACTAAACTCCTAGAAAAGTTAAAACCTGTGTTGGGAAAAGTAGATGCAATAGATATGTCAATAGTGTTACCTTCAGGACAAGAAGTGCAATGTTCAAGGAGATTTCAAGACATTTCTATTGAAATTGAGGGAGTGGAGTTTAAGGCTAACCTAATCGAGTTTGATTTAGGTGACATAGAAGTGATCCTAGGGATGGATTGGTTAAGTAAACATAAGGTTGAGATTCTATGTGAACCACAGAAGCTCTCGTTGATGAATTAGGGTGAGAAGGTGAGCTATTGGAGGGAAGGAAGACCGAAACACAACAAAATAGTGTCAGTAATGAGTTTTGCTAGGTTTTTGAAGAAAGGTTTTCCAATCTACCTTTGTAGTGTGAGAGATGTGGATCATGTTGAGACTGCTAAACCTGAGGATATTGAAGTAGTAAGGGACTTTCTTGATGTATATCCGGAGGAGATTCCGGGAATGCCACCTAAATGAGAAATTGACTTTACCATAGACTTAGTCCCAGGAACAACACCTATCTCCAAAGCACCCTATATAGGATTGCGCCTGCAGAAATGAGTGAGTTGAAGGAGCAATTGCAAGATTTGTTAGAAAAGGGTTATATCAGGCCTAGTGCTTCACCTTTGGGAGCACCAGTACTGTTTGTGAAGAAGAAAGATGGGAGTTTAAGGTTGTGTATTGACTATAGGGAGCTGAATAAGGTGACAATAAAAAATAAGTATCCATTACCGAGGATTGATGACTTGTTTGATCAATTAAAAGGAGCTACTGTATTTTTGAAAATTGATTTGAGGTCAGGATACCATCAATTGAGGATTGCTGATGTGGACATACCGAAAACTGCTTTTCGCACTAGGTACGTATGGACACTGTGAGTTCACTGCTATGCCTTTTGGGTTAACCAATGCGCCAACAATTTTTATGGATCTAATGAACAGAATTATCCAACGATTTTTGGATAACTTGGTGGTCGTTTTCATTGTTGACATCTTGGTGTATTCTAAGAGTAAGGAAGAACATGTGGAACATTTGAGGACAATCTTGATGACATTAAGGGAGAATGAGTTATATGCTAAGTTCTCGAAATGTGAGTTCTGGTTGGAGAAAGTAGCATTTTTGGGACATATTGTGTCTAAAGAGGGGGTTGAAGTAGATCCAGCCAAAATTGAAGCAGTTAAGGAGTGGCCTACACCTAAGAATGTAACGGATGTACGGAGTTTCTTAGGGTTAGCAGGTTACTATAGGAGGTTTGTGAAGGACTTTTCAAGGATTGCTAAACCCCATGACTTCGTTAATGATGAAGGACTGGGATTTCAGCCTTGCCCGTGCTCCTAGCAACCTGCTAAAATAAGCAACTGGATGCCCTTCTTGTAATAACCCCCGTAGGGTTATGGACAACCTTTGTTGATTCTCTGCAAGGATCATTTGACTTGCCTACATCCTCCCAATACCTAGTCATTTGTTCTTTTCTGGTTTGATCGACCTTATCAGCTTTCTTCTTCTCGATTAAGTCTCGTAGACTCTCACGCTCTCCCGAATCCAAGGAGACATGATGGGAATCAGTCATCTCCCTGGTCGAGGAACCTTCTAATGAACCATGTCGACCTCCTTTCCTCCAGGCCTTCTTGGCCTTCAAATACTCCCTTGTATCTATACTGGAGGCTTTCTTGGCTTCAAGATATTATCTTGCATCTCTGCTTGACAATTTCTTCTGCTCAAGATACTCCCGAGCATCACTTGCAATAGCTTTCTTGAACTCAATGAGTTCTCTAGCATCAGTTTGTGTTTTGCTAGATCCAACTTCCTTACCTGCCAGCTCCCGTTTGGGTTTGTATCTGGGAGTGGCAGGATACTTCTTCATTGCTCCCCCATGGGCTTTCAGCGGAGTTCGTTCCTTTTTTATCTTCTCAACTTTCTCGTGGAAAGTTAATCTTTCTTGGCCTTGGCTTTCCTCAATCATTATACCTTTCAGTTTTGAAGATGAAGGGTGTTGTGCCTCAACCTTCTCTCGAGTTTTCTTGGTGGAATACTCCCGTAGAGTTTCCGCCAGGTTCTCTTGGAACCCAATCAAGATACTCTTGAGTTGACTCATGGTCACAAGTTGATTTCTAAAATCAGCTTGTTCTTGTGCCCTTCTTGGTGAGCCAGTACCTTCCCCAGTCTGGTAATTGCCAGTCTGGTCAAGATATCTGGTCTCATCCTCAGTAGGAATTCCACTTCCAGTCATTGTTAGGAGCCCTCCCCACAGACGGCACCAAATGTTGTTGCACGAGCAATGAGGTGGGGTAGGGACTGTGAGGACTTCGCTGATGTAGACTGATGTGGATTGATTCAACTCTTGCTGACGCGCCCTCCAAGAACCTGCAAAAAGGGACAATAATCCTTGTAGGATTATTTCCCCCTCCGATGCTTAAGTAAGTATTTGTAACAGAGAAAGTTGATTAAGTAACAATAAACAACAAGTAACTTAATTTTAGAGAGAGGTTTTAGAGAGAAGTTTTTCTTGGTTATTGTAAGTTTTCTCTTAATCTTGAATATAATAATAATGAGGATTTTGAGAGGTATTTATATTCTCAAGTACAATCCTCTAACCAATGAGAACACGAGACTTGTCATCATCTCCTCAACTCTTTCCCTTCATAAGCCTTATGGGCTTATGGCATTAGGCTCTCAAGGCCCAATGGTTTGTTTTGGATTTCCTTTAAACAACGAATTGGAGTTCGACACGTGGCGGGGTGTAATCTTCCCTTTACTTGTTCCAATATACATGTGGCCCAGTCATATGATGAATGTGGCTTAGTAGGACCTACTCATGGTAGACTCGTCATTGCCACGTGGCAGTCCCACGTTGACATTTAACACTAGATAGATGGACACGTGGCCCATTCAGAGGTTGACACATGGCAGCTTACTTGGCATGCCACATCATTTTGGTTTTTCCATATTTAGAAGTTTTAATAAATATAATCCTTAATAATTTTAATATGTTTTCCGAAAAAGTGAGAAGTAGGAAGTTAGGAAATTCCAGGGTGTTACACGCTAAGTATAAGAAAATGAACATCAATGTTAAAAAAAATGAACATCATTATAAAAATGTGAAAATGAACATTAACGATAATTAAATGAACATCAATATTAAAAATGAACCAAAAAGCAACACGTGATTAGACGCACTCGGGAGCACCTAGACCTAGAGGAAGGTGATCCGGGTGCATATAAGAATTTGCACCAATATAATAGACTAATACTATGAAACACGGGTACCTTTGGGAACTTGGCAAATCCGTAATAGGGTCGTTTGGGGGACGGGGACGGGGACGGTGCAGGGACGTCTGAAAAACGTCCCGGGGTCGCTATCAATCGGGCGGGGACGGGTGTGCTACTTTGGAGATGTTTCGGGGTCGGCTTAGATACAAAATAGAAGCCCTCAGTCTTTTTAAGACAAAAGTCCAAATGCAAATAAGAGTCCAAGGCCCAACATTATTAAAATACCACTCAAAACCAAAGTCAGTGTTTATTGTTTGACAAACTACTTCACTAACCTTCTTACTCATTTACTCCTCTAGTCCTCTTCAATTCTTCATCTCTTTTATTCCTTTTAATTCACTGACTTTTTTACTCCTCTAGTCTCTTTCAATCCTCTCTAATTGTTCACTCAACATTTATCTCTTTTAGTCTGAGTTCTTCCCTAACATTCATTATTTGCTTCTCTCTTCACTTAACATTCATCAAATCACCAAATAAAAAGTTTCAGGCGACGACGACTTGGATTGAATTCTAGGTGAAGTTTGAACAGACGACGATGAGTTTGAGGGAGACCACGACGACCACGAATTGATTAATGATAATATTGTACGTTAAGGTTTTATGAATTAACTATTATGTTATTGTTACATTAAAATACTAAAGACAATTGTATTTTAATTTTTTTTGTGATTTTTTAATTACCTATTCCTTACTATTCCCGTTTTTAAAAATTTTGATTTTCCCATTTTTCGTATCCGCCCCCGTTTTAACTCCATTTTTGAACAATTGAGCATGTGCAACCTAGGACTAATACGATAAGGCGATAGTAATTTAAAACCGGCAGAAATAAACAAGCGAGTTGTTTGGAATTTTGGATATAACTCGCTAACTGCGACTACGAGTATCACTTTGACTCATCTAGAATATTAACCGACGTTGTTTGAACCTCTGAATTCAAATTCAAGTTATTCTGAGATTAACCCAGAAGCAAAAAGTCGATTAATTTAAGTGGGTTTACAATTAATTTTAAAAAAAATAAAAATGAAATTTTCAGTGGTAATTTTAGTTGGGGTTTTCTTGTTTTGTTCATTTTCGATTTCATCATCAACCAAGGAAGAGTGCAAAGCATGGTTAGTTCAATCAATTCCCACCGACATGCCTCAGCTTCCTCTAGTTCCTGGAGTCCTTTCTACTGGTATTTCTCTAGTTTTTAATCAATTCATAATACTCTATTAATTTTAATGGCAGTTCTTTAGTTTTTTTTTAACTATGATTTTTAAATTATGATGATGTAGATTAGTTCCCCTTATTAGCCCAGTATTTGTTTTGGTTGAATATTGATTGAGATATGTCAACAACAAAGTCAAATATTACCGCCGTTTTTTATTGGTCATAACATTTGCATGGATGTTTCATATTATTTGTAACATATGTTTTTTTTAAGCTGTCTTTTCTCTCTTTCTCTCTCTCCTCTTTAGATGCATCCCTAACTTTCTCCTACAAACAAAATTTGCCTAGGAGTCTGTATAACATTTTTTGTTACAACTAATATGAAACGAAGGTAGTAGTACGGCATAGTAATATTCTTATGGTCCATTGCAAGGTGTAGGACTTGAATCCCAC
This sequence comes from Suaeda aralocaspica, assembly GCA_016808085.1. NCBI lineage: Eukaryota > Viridiplantae > Streptophyta > Magnoliopsida > Caryophyllales > Amaranthaceae > Suaeda > Suaeda aralocaspica. The sequence goes on from PYUH01003992.1 coordinate 135,138, forward strand.
TACTAGGGCTAGGGGTGCTAGTTGGGTTGAATGAGCTGTGCTTGACTTGACCGGAACTGAAACAATATGTAACTTGAAAATAACTTGAAGACTTGAAAGGAAAGTGACGTAAATTGTTATTGATTGGTAAATCAATAAGTTGAAGTGAACTAAGCGTGAAATGAAAATTATTCAATTGAAATTGTGTTGTGCAAAACTTGAAAAAAACTTCGAATCGAACTGAACTGAATTGAAATTAATGTTGAGCAACTTTGTGATCAATTGGCCTAACCTAACCCGAACTATATGAAATGATCCAAAACCCGATTTTACTTAAAAATAAAATGTTATTTTTATCTTTTTTTTTATATGAAACTTGATAATGACGCAGCAAGCTTTTAATATTGTTAATGTAATTCTAATAAATATGATTATTTATTTAAACAATCCAAATTTCAACAATGTTGTTCAAAACAACTAATATTAGACACATTTTTGTACGAATACTAGGATATCATCAAACTATATTTTTGACAAGTTTAATCAAATCGTCATCAAGATGAAGTATCCTGTCGTAGTATCTAATCTAAAATTTGTTGCAAAGATTCACACGAGTGTTCATCACATAATTTTTAGCTTTCATACAAATAGACTGAAATTTTCACAAGAATATGAACTAACGTGATTATAAGTGGAAAAGAACCGTGGCATTTTACTAAGTTGTTTTTTTGTTACTCATTTTAGATTGAACTAGAGTGGATCCACACAAATTGGCCTGTGCTTGGACGGAATTGTTCTCAATTAAGAATAAAGTGAATAAAGTGTTTTAGCCTTTCACTGAAATGATCTGAACGGGATTGGATGGAACCAAGGGAATGAAACGGTCGCAGTTAACCTGAATTGAAATGTTCCGAACCTAAATTGTTCCGCAAACCCGAACTGACACCCCTTCCCACATTGATCTAGTGGGGGATTGATGTGTGGTTTATATAGGACTATAGGCTCTCCTCTTCATAGGCTAGCATTTAGGGATGATTTAGCCATAAGGTCAAAACGAACCCCTAATAGAATTGGGATGAAAATTTGTACCCGTGGCATATTGTATGTAAGCCCTTAAGCATTGTTAGTGGAAGAACTTATTGTGGTTTTTGTGAAGAAAGAAAGTAGTTGCTCATTTGTAAGTAAATGTCAATCTTATTGCTTTTGTGTTTATAAAAATTTATTAGTAATGTGATATGTGATATACTCTCCTTAAAGCTTACTTTTGTGTTTATTCGATGTTGAGGCCTTCTTTTTTTGGTTATGGTGTTTATAAGTTATCAATTACCAATATTGGAACTTCAGAATTCTGCATATTGTGGCACTTGGGAGGTACGAGAATATAATTTGCTACATAGTTATGTTGACTTAGTCTACAACTCTAAAGTATCTGTGTGTTGTACACCAATTATTACATTATAGATCATTTTGTGGAAGTGGCGGCAGAGAGAGATGGATCGGATGATTGTGTTATTACATTAACAGTTTCTATGCATATGGTTGTCAGCTTTTTTTCTTTTAAACTGTATTACTGTTAGGTTGTCTGCAAGGTAAAAGGGTCGGCTAGATACCTTGTTTTGCCAATTATGCTCTTTGTAAATTGCTTTTTGATTTAAAATCCCAACCTTAAACCTAAAAACCCAAAGTTGGTTTTTGTTGACTTTCTCCCATATATGGCAATCTAGGAGAAACTGTGGTTTTCGGCCAGTTACACCTTCTCCATGGCTAGAAGAAAGAAGAATTTAGTACCTCCACAAGTTGCTTGTTGGCTCTCAGGGTTTGGGTAATAGGGGTGGTGCTTAGGTCTCTTCTATTTTAGGTGACTCTTCTGGTCCTTAGAGTACGAATGGATTGTTGATTCCGTGGCCTCCTGCTAGTCAAGAGACTGGTGTCACCTTCCCAACATGCTCTAGATTCTCTTCATGCTTCGAATCAACGGTTGCTACTACGCATTCAAGCTGGATCCAATGAAACAGTACATCAGGTACATCGGGTGTCTGAGGCACCTGGGGCTATTGGAACTAGTGCTTAATACTACTGTGGTTACAACTGCTGCTCAGGTGACTACACATGTTAGTCAAATCTCTTAAGGAGGTTTTATTGCGAAAGAGATACCGCTGGAATTTGTTGCCCCAGCTCTAGGTGATTCATGGTAAGACAGTTGTTTTGCTGGATCCTAATGAACTTGTGCAGGGTTGTAATTAATGGAAGAATGCTATTATCTTCTATGTTATTAACTACAAACGTACTATTAAACAAGGGAACTTTGTATCTAAACTTGACATTTTCTTGCATGATGATAGATCTTCATATTAGAATGGTTAGTGAAGTTGATAAGATTGCTAGTGCCTTCTGGATCTCATATGTTCTTGAATAGGCCAACCGTTATCAAGTCTTAGTCTCCTGCGTTTGATTTTCAGTCTGAGGTTTTGGAGACTGTTCCCCTATGGGTGTGCGTCCCTTACGCATTGTTGAAGCCCTAGCTTTCTGAGTAGAATATGCATCTTTGTTGGGTCCCATTGTGTGCCAATGAGTGCACCTCCGAGCAGTAGATGGTTTCTTTTGCTAAAATGCCGATAGAGGTGGATGTTACCTAGGAACTACAAAAATAGTTTTTTTGTGAAGGATGGATCTAGTTTGTTGGTGGAGCAATAAGTGAACTTTGAATGGGCTCCTCCATTTGGTCAAGTTTGTCAATAGGTTAGCCATAATTGCAAGGCTCCTTAGCCTAAATAGACAGTCAAGAAATTGGTACCTAAGGCAAGACAAACCTTAACAGAGGCTTTGGCTACAGCGAGTGGTTGTTACTGAGACCGCCTGTGATCTTTAGACCTGCTCCCGTTGTGAGAAGGAAGGATGGCACACTATTTTCTTGGAATATAAGGGGACTGAATGATCCTAGTAAGTTTGTGGCTATTAAAAGCTTGTGCAAGCAGTATAATATTAGCTTTCTTAGTATTTTAAAAACTAAAATTAAACTAAATAACATGGATTCTGTTTAGAAGAAGTTTGGTCCGAAATGGAGGTGGATCTGCAAATATGATCACTCTGCTAGAGGGGAGGAGTCACAGTTTAGGTCCTCAAAGTGCATGAGCAATTCATTCATTTTTATTTCATGAAAACTTTGAAATAGTATTCTACTTATCTTACAGATGTGAGTTGTCTATGGTTTGCATTCTATTAAGAGTAGGAAGGAATCATGGAGGGATTTGGTTGCTATTCTGTGGTTTATGCTTGGCTAGTTATTGGAAATTTAAGACAGGGTTAATGCGGCTCCTGTTACCAATTATGATTCACAGGATTTTAAGGATTTTGCGAATGGTCTTCGAGGTTTTAGAACATGCAGTTTATTCTCTTGGAGTAATAAAAATTAGGTTCTGCAAGGATAGCTAACAGGATTGATAGATGCCTTGTTAATTTTGCTTGGTATTTACTCTATGATCAGTTTAAGACCTCATATGTGGCTCCTGATATGTCGATCATAGCCCTCTAGCTGTTCAGCTCCTTCTCCGCACTATGGGGGAGGAATACCTTTTAAATTCACTATTATTAGATAGTGCTAGAGAGGTAAGGCATTGCTGAGGGTACTTCCTTGGACAAGTTGTGGCAGATACTTAAGGAAGTGAAGCAGGGGATTAAAGGTCTACATTGCTCTCACTTCAGTGATATGGACTCAGAAATTAGTCTCTCTTGCCCAGTAATCTCTTCATGAGATCCAGGACAAACTAACTAATTATGTTACAAGGGAGTTATAGAAACAAGAAGCCGCAGGAGAACTTAGAGGGTATTTACAAACACAAATCTAGGGTAGATTGGCTCCAGTTAGGATATTCTAAGACCAAGTTTTTCTTTGTTGCTATGAAGCTTAGATTCTCCAGAAATAAGATGCTTTCAATTTTCATTGAGGTAGGTGACATACTATAGAACCTTGATGATGTAATAAGAGAAGTGCTTAGGTTCTATGGTGATCTACTGTAAGATCAGGCGTGGATGTCATTACTCATTACCATAGGATCAGGCAAGTTGCTTAGTGCTCAATCCAAGAGTTCTCGACCACACAGGAAATTGATGCTGCTTAAAATTCTATTGATGATAATAAAGGCCCAGGTATTGATGGATTCAATGCTAGATTTAAGAAAAGCTTATAATAGGCAATATGCCGATTGCCTGCTGCTCTGTGGTGTACAAGCTTATCTTCAAGTTTCAAACTGCTAGGATGAGTCAAGTACATGGATAGGTGGTGGATGATGCATTGATGCTTAAGCTGGTTTAGTTCTTGGCAAGCACATTTGGGACAATATTCTTGTCACTGAGCTTATGAAAGATGGCAAGCACATTTGGGACAATATTCTTGTCACTGAGCTTATGAAAGATTACTCTACAAAGAAAATCTCTCCTAGGTGTATGATTAAAGTTGACCTTAAAAAGGCCGATGATTCCACAGAATGTTCATTGTTCGAAAGCAATAAGGAATTGGGTTTTCCTAGGCAGCTGTTGGTTGGGTTATGGCTTGTATGCAATTTGCGTCTTACATTATCTTGATTAATGATCTACCTTTAAATTATATGTCTCCATTCCTCTTTGCTATTGTGAAGGAGTATCCATCCACATGTTTAGCACAGCTAGCTAAGAATCCTAACTTTAACTTCCACCCTAAATATGAAAGAACTAGGTTGACTCATCTCATGTTTCTCCTGCTCTGTAAGGCTGATCCTATGTCTATTTTTCTGCTGCAACAAGCCAGCTTCTTGTCTTAGTGCTAACTTGGAGAAAAGCTCTGTGTGTATTGGTGGTGGTATTGGTCTTGAATTACAGCAGCAATTCAGGTAATTTTTCCTATCCCTAGAGGTGATCTTCCCTTCAGATATTTGAGATTACCACTTTCATCCAAGAAACTGCCTGTTAATCATTGCAAACCCTTAGTGAAGAGACTGGTTCATATAATCCAGTATTGGTTGATAGACTGGTGCTGAAGAAGATTCTCCCGTACAGAATCATTGTTGATCAGACGGGAATGTGGAATATTGTGGTGAAAACTGAAGAGGGGCAAGTTTAAATTTTCTTTAAATGTATGATAGCCTCATAAGTCATTGTCCCAAATTTTAATAAAAAATAATTGGGTGTAATAATGCTGCAAGTCCTCAAAGCTTTTTTATCACTTGGTTGGCAGTGCAGAACTAGTTGAGCATTAAAGGTAAGAACTAAACAGGTCACCATTTATTATCTTGCCTGTTCTTTCTCTAGCACAGTTTGGCAGAACGTCTTGGCGCGAATTGATGTTCCTAGACAACCTCTCCCTTTAAATCAAGAGCTATATTGGATCCTTCAAAGACAGGACTAATAGAAAGTCAAATCACTCATTGTGGCTGCTCAGGAATACACTGGTGTTTGGTGGTCCTTGTAAGAGTGCTAGGCAGCTTTGTCATGACATTGTCTTTATGGTTAACTGCAGGTGTAAGCCTGAGCTTAGGCCTTAGTATTTTTGTTTTTTATTTTTATTTTTTTTTCATTTTTGTTTGTTTGTTTGTTTTTAACCTTTCTGGTTGTTGATTTGTATGTGTACTTGCTGCATATGATAGATGAACATGTTGAACCCTTCCTGGGAGGTGGCTGCTTGTTCATCTTTATGCTTATATCAACTAGGCCTAGGTGGTGATTTGTGGGTTTGGTTTGGATATTGATGTTGTATGGTTGTTCCTCTTGGTGATAAAATATTTTAATTTACCAAAAAATATAAAAAATGCTTCTTCGTTGCCTGAAGGTTGGCTGTTGTGAAGCCTCAATGTTTCCTTAACTTGCTGGTGATACATTGATTATTGTCCCCTTTGGATGTGCTTATGGAGACTCTAAGATTTGCTTATGGACATTCTAAGACTTGTTATAGATTAATGCATTCCTTCCAGTGCCGTGCAATTTGTAAATAGTTGTCAATGTATGTCTCAATACTCACTGTAGCTATATCATAATTTCACAAGTACATATTAGGCTTGTATCCGTTTTTTGGTATTCCTGTCTTTTTTGGTTTTTGCAATAATCTAGGGACTGTTCCAAACTCCCGATAAAATTGAATATTGAGTTTGCTTGCTGCAATTTGTCAGCTGATGTCTTCCGATGGTTGGCTGGTAATTCAACTAAAAAGCTGGATATCATGACACAATATTGGCAACTGCTTGCTGGACCAGATAATCCTCTTTCAGGGGATTATGGGTACTCAAAAGATGAAATGGGAGATTTTGGTGCTCAAGAAGGTTTAAGTGTATATGAAGCTATTGAAAAGGTTGCGGATCGCAACATCAAGATCAGGTATAGGTCTTACCTCTTTGTTTATTCTCGGAGAATCATGCAATTTCTCATTGTAAAAATTCACTTTTGGTTATCTTGATATATGTTATCCATTATAGACTGTTGCAGCACTCTGGTGTTTATCCTGATTATTCTAAAGAGCCAACTAAACTTGCAAGCGGAAGATCAAATGTTGAGAGCATTACGCTATTACTTGGAAAATGGTGGGGATCTGGCATAGTCCATGCAAAAGTTTGGATATCAGATGCCCGTGATGTATACATTGGATCTGCTAACAATGATTGGAAATCTCTCACTCAGGTATTCTCCCTTAATTTTTTTTTTTTCTTGTACCTTTCATGTTCAGTATTCTCCTTTTTCATATGTCAAACTCTTCCTATTATCATGTAACATGCATTAAAGGTTTGCTTTATTTGTGATTCATTACAGGTAAAAGAAGCTGGCATCTATATTGTCAATTGTCCGGAAATTGCCAAGAATGTCGAGGTCTATTTTAACAACTTGTGGATGCTTGGTTTGTTAAATGCTTCAGCATACACGACAACAACATGGGATCAGCAGTGGCAGATTAATAGAACAGTTCCTTGTTGGTCATATTTTGTTTTTCCCAAAGAAAGATGCAAGTATGGCCTTAGAAACAAATTTACTGTCTTATGGATAACCTGTCCTTTAGAAATGCAATTGTTCTATATTGTTCATGTAGGCTCTACCAAATTTTGCTTCTTCAATCTAGGAATTCTGTTATTTGAGAATATTGATGATGATGTTGCAGGTCTCCTCTTCATCATAATTATGTCAAAATTAAGCATGTAGCTGGCTATCCGTTGCTTTCAGATCCTCATATGTTTCGCCTTCCTATTCAAACTCCTGGATACAGCAATAATTCAGTCTCGCAGCATTTGGCAAGTTATCTCTCTTTTGCTCCGCCTGAGGTAATTGGCTGAACTTTCAACCTTCTGTTGCCTCTTACCTAAGTTGATTTGATTTATGCACTACAAGATTAGAAGCACACGCAATGTGTGCACACAAAAGGTAAAGATCAAATAACATTTGGTGTAATTTTTATACTATGGGAAAAAAAAAATAAATAGCAATTGATGTATAATTAAAAAAAAATAGTTTAAAAATTGTTTTAGTTTTGCTGAATATAATATATTAGGTACGCAGTTATTGGGAGCTATAAAGCATGGGTACGAGTTGTATCATACGACAAAAAAGTGACTTATCGCACTATCACATGTTGGGCAAGAGTGTTGACACGCCCAAAAACCATGGTTAGGTTTTTTCGGAAACTGGGTACGGTTATAGCTGAGTAGCTGAGTACGTTACGTATTGTAATTAATGGGCCGTAACCCATTTTTTTGGGCCCATAAATAGTTAAAAACTTTATTAACCCATTTTTTGGCCTTTTTGGTTGTTTACAACTACTTGTCTATCCTATTTAACCCTTCAATTCTTTAATTTACTTTTTTGGTGCCTCATTACAAACTACTACTACTATTCTCCTAAAAAAAAGCTACGCTTTCATTAAATTACTCTTAAATCTAGTAAAGTGAATCATATGATCTTTATTCATCTCTAGTAACTTGGTATTGCAACGGACGCTGTGATGTAGTTAACTAATCGCTGGAGGCTTATATATGTTGTAATTTACTTGTTTGAATTTTAACTAAGTTTTATTACTTACTTTATATAAAATTAGCTTTTATTTTATTTTCCCCTAAAAAAAATTCTATATAATTTTATTACATAAAATTTTTTATTTTTTTTTATATATCTTTTACCGTACCCTTATCCTACACAAAAAATTCGTTGTATCTTGTACTTGCCCTTCTTTGAAATATCTATGTTAATATATAAAGGTTGACAAATTTTGAATAGTCTATTTTACCCTTACTCTTCTTTCACATGACTAGAAACAAGATGAAAATGGTTTTTTAGTTGATGAATGTTACTTCATATAACTATTGTTTTTCGTTTTTTTACACTATTAAGTACGATGTATAATTTTAGAAAAAAAATTCAATTTCTATATATATATAGGATGAGGTTCAAATGAGAATCTTCTTTACATGAGAACCGTGAGAACTACAGCAAAACTCCTTAATCCAATTATTTTTTTTTACTTTTCTAGGTGTTATAGTGTTACTTTATATCTATTTTAATAATAAGCTATAAACATTTGTTTAAGTGTTTTAAGCTATCATATATAATTGACCTATAAGCAGTAACTATGACCTCCAAAATAGTATACGATCTTCAAAAGCCTAAAAAATTAACTAAACCTTGTTTTAATTGAAAACTAAGAGTATACCTAGTTATAATACATTGTTAATAAGTGATTGCAACTTTTAAATGTATCTAATACGGTCTTATTTAGTAGTTCTCACGGCTCTCATGCAAAGAGGGTTTTCATGGGATTCTCACCCTATATATATATTAGCTACCCATAAGACCATAAAGAATTACTCCATGACTATCTATGTTAAAGTTGCAAAATTCTCTTAGTATTTCGGTGTAAAATATTATACATACCCAAATTATCAACTTATTATATAACCCATAAAACTATAAGATGTTAATTGTAAAATAATAATCTGAGTAGTATTTTTTCGTACTCATCATCTTATAAGAAATGAATCAAAAATGACGTTGAGATGGATGTACGGTCGTACGTGAATACTCTAAGGGATAGAGTTACAGGAAAGTTGGTGTCATAGATATTCCAAAAAAATTAAGGGAAAACCATGTGTGGTTCTTTAGACATGTGAGACGGAGATTTGAAGGAGCGCAAGGGGAGACAGAAAGTAACTTGGTTGAAAGGTGTTAGAAAAAATATGATGCTTTTGTATTTACAGGATGAAATTCTCAATCGTAGGGGATGGATGAGGAAAATTTATGTAAATGACCACTTCAAATGATTAATTTTGGTTCATCTACCCAACCAGAATCATGAGACTAAGGCTTTAATGTTGGTTGATTGACATCCTATAACACTTCATTTTAAATTTTTTTATTATAAGTTTTTGTGTGTTTTTTGAAGTAAGAAATATTTATTAAATGAGAAGGGATATTTTGGCTAGGTAAACTTTATCAACCAAAAACACCTTTTCTCATTATATATTACATGGATAACAGGTTTAGTGTTTCAACATCTCTTAATTTTTTTTGTTTTTCCTTTTTGTAAAAATTTGGACTATGCACAATGCTTTGTGCTTAGCAAGTTTAATCTAGAAACCATACCAATACCATGGTTATGTAGGATAATTCTGATTTGTAGGACAATGTGAAATAAACCGAGTTGAGGTTTCTTTATTTTCATTCTTTAATATTTGAAGTCTTGAATCCTTTTTATATTTCCCCAAGTTCAAGAATGTGGTGGTTTACAATTTGTAACTTAATTAGGAAGCAAGCCAATTTCTTGATTTAACACTCTAATTGAAGTAATTGAGGCATGCTCCTGCTTTATATTATTGGAAATTTTTCGGTACCACATCTTTGGCTCTCTGTCTGAAATAGCTCGTAGTCTGCATTGATATAGTTCTTCCTTTTGTTATATCGTTTCCGTTAGGTACCTTATTCAGATGTTTCTATTGTGTAGCTCTCCTTCAGCAAGTTCCAGACAGACGAACAAGGATGGATTGATACTATAAAATCTGTAGGGACTGGAGCTATTGTAAGGATCAGCACTATGGATTGGCTTGGTCAGTCTCAATATGCAGAGCAAACTGTCTACTGGTCGTCTCTTACTTCTGCTATATCAGAGGTATTTCCTCATCTTAATGCTTGAACCTCGGAGGATTTTAGTGTTGTCATTTGGTTTTTGGTTTTATTCTTTGGTAACTTTCCCTTCCATTCTATATTTAGCTGTAAATGAGAGCTCTATTACTCTTCAAAAATCTTTTTTTAATTTATCATGTAATTTTCTGTTCTTCATAGTTTAAAATTATTTTACACCGAAGCATCAAGAAAAGTTTTCCTTCTCTTGCCCTGCTCTTGATATTGTGTGTCATTTTAATATGTGGGAACTGAGAAGTTTAGTTCTTTCGCTTGACTTTTTTAAATAGCGCATGATACATAATTATTAATGGTGTATTCTTTCCATTCATAAATATAGGCAGCATTATTTATCATTCTGTCCAAAATAAGACCTATATAAATCTTTTTAGTAGAAGTTTTGATTTCACTTGGAGATACAACTGATACCCTTAATGACCACTTCATAACAAGTTAAAAAACAGTAGTATGGTGTTTAATTTACCCCCAATACAGTATATCAACAGCTCATTGAGGGTTGGAGAAGTAACTAGCCCAATTTTGTTAGCGGAGATTTTTATTACACATAAGCTTGAATGAATATTGCTGCTACTTCTTGGCCTAATACTCAATGCCTTACCAGTGACCTCATTTACATTAACTTTTTTGAATCTCTGAATAGGTGGTCTTTGCGAAGAAGGCAACAGTCAAGCTCCTAGTCGCACGATGGGCACATTTCATCAACTGCACAGATCCATATTTGAAGTCTCTATTATACTCCAATGTTTTGTGCCATTCATCAACATACAACCACTGCTCAGGCAAAGTGGAGATCAAATACTATGAGGTACCTGGTTACAAATCAACNGTATCTAATACGGTCTTATTTAGTAGTTCTCACGGCTCTCATGCAAAGAGGGTTTTCATGGGATTCTCACCCTATATATATATTAGCTACCCATAAGACCATAAAGAATTACTCCATGACTATCTATGTTAAAGTTGCAAAATTCTCTTAGTATTTCGGTGTAAAATATTATACATACCCAAATTATCAACTTATTATATAACCCATAAAACTATAAGATGTTAATTGTAAAATAATAATCTGAGTAGTATTTTTTCGTACTCATCATCTTATAAGAAATGAATCAAAAATGACGTTGAGATGGATGTACGGTCGTACGTGAATACTCTAAGGGATAGAGTTACAGGAAAGTTGGTGTCATAGATATTCCAAAAAAATTAAGGGAAAACCATGTGTGGTTCTTTAGACATGTGAGACGGAGATTTGAAGGAGCGCAAGGGGAGACAGAAAGTAACTTGGTTGAAAGGTGTTAGAAAAAATATGATGCTTTTGTATTTACAGGATGAAATTCTCAATCGTAGGGGATGGATGAGGAAAATTTATGTAAATGACCACTTCAAATGATTAATTTTGGTTCATCTACCCAACCAGAATCATGAGACTAAGGCTTTAATGTTGGTTGATTGACATCCTATAACACTTCATTTTAAATTTTTTTATTATAAGTTTTTGTGTGTTTTTTGAAGTAAGAAATATTTATTAAATGAGAAGGGATATTTTGGCTAGGTAAACTTTATCAACCAAAAACACCTTTTCTCATTATATATTACATGGATAACAGGTTTAGTGTTTCAACATCTCTTAATTTTTTTTGTTTTTCCTTTTTGTAAAAATTTGGACTATGCACAATGCTTTGTGCTTAGCAAGTTTAATCTAGAAACCATACCAATACCATGGTTATGTAGGATAATTCTGATTTGTAGGACAATGTGAAATAAACCGAGTTGAGGTTTCTTTATTTTCATTCTTTAATATTTGAAGTCTTGAATCCTTTTTATATTTCCCCAAGTTCAAGAATGTGGTGGTTTACAATTTGTAACTTAATTAGGAAGCAAGCCAATTTCTTGATTTAACACTCTAATTGAAGTAATTGAGGCATGCTCCTGCTTTATATTATTGGAAATTTTTCGGTACCACATCTTTGGCTCTCTGTCTGAAATAGCTCGTAGTCTGCATTGATATAGTTCTTCCTTTTGTTATATCGTTTCCGTTAGGTACCTTATTCAGATGTTTCTATTGTGTAGCTCTCCTTCAGCAAGTTCCAGACAGACGAACAAGGATGGATTGATACTATAAAATCTGTAGGGACTGGAGCTATTGTAAGGATCAGCACTATGGATTGGCTTGGTCAGTCTCAATATGCAGAGCAAACTGTCTACTGGTCGTCTCTTACTTCTGCTATATCAGAGGTATTTCCTCATCTTAATGCTTGAACCTCGGAGGATTTTAGTGTTGTCATTTGGTTTTTGGTTTTATTCTTTGGTAACTTTCCCTTCCATTCTATATTTAGCTGTAAATGAGAGCTCTATTACTCTTCAAAAATCTTTTTTTAATTTATCATGTAATTTTCTGTTCTTCATAGTTTAAAATTATTTTACACCGAAGCATCAAGAAAAGTTTTCCTTCTCTTGCCCTGCTCTTGATATTGTGTGTCATTTTAATATGTGGGAACTGAGAAGTTTAGTTCTTTCGCTTGACTTTTTTAAATAGCGCATGATACATAATTATTAATGGTGTATTCTTTCCATTCATAAATATAGGCAGCATTATTTATCATTCTGTCCAAAATAAGACCTATATAAATCTTTTTAGTAGAAGTTTTGATTTCACTTGGAGATACAACTGATACCCTTAATGACCACTTCATAACAAGTTAAAAAACAGTAGTATGGTGTTTAATTTACCCCCAATACAGTATATCAACAGCTCATTGAGGGTTGGAGAAGTAACTAGCCCAATTTTGTTAGCGGAGATTTTTATTACACATAAGCTTGAATGAATATTGCTGCTACTTCTTGGCCTAATACTCAATGCCTTACCAGTGACCTCATTTACATTAACTTTTTTGAATCTCTGAATAGGTGGTCTTTGCGAAGAAGGCAACAGTCAAGCTCCTAGTCGCACGATGGGCACATTTCATCAACTGCACAGATCCATATTTGAAGTCTCTATTATACTCCAATGTTTTGTGCCATTCATCAACATACAACCACTGCTCAGGCAAAGTGGAGATCAAATACTATGAGGTACCTGGTTACAAATCAACAGGACCAGCCTCTAGAAATGGAACAAAGACGGGTAACCAGTACCCTGGATATACAAGGGTGAATCATGGGAAATATGCTGTCAGTGATGTCAGGGCTCATATTGGGACAAGCAATCTAATATGGGATTATTTCTATGCAACAGCAGGGGTCAGTTTCGGCACGTACAACGCTGTCATTGTCTCCCAACTACAACAAATTTTTGATGCCGATTGGTATTCTCCATATGCTGTTCCTGTCGAACCTCTGCTAGAATGGGATTCGTATTCAAGCTTTTAATGCATGTATGTCTTCACTGGATGGGGTCTCAAAAAAAAACGAAACAGATTCGGAGTAACCCTCGAGCATTTTTTGTACATTCCAATGGTATTATTCTCCTGTTTGTCAATAAAATATCGATTATGTTTCCACATGTACCTCTTTTAGCTTAGATTTTAGACTTTTATACTTCCTCCATTTTTCGTTTGGTAGTTATGTTTGGTATCATGCACATAAATCAAGAAAATTGATAGTGGCCATGAACCTTTTATTTAATTGGATGAAATAAAGCAAAATTCAAGTACTTTGAAAGAGTAGAGTACTTAATTGAGAGAGATAGTAAAACTTATTTTAATCTATCTTTTCAACAAATAACATTTAAAAATCCACTTACTCCTGTATAATCATAGTAGTCAAATTAAATGGTAATATCAACGCAAAAAATAGTTATTATGTGATAATAAATAATTTATAAATTAGTAATTCACAAAAAAAAAAAAAAAAAAAAAAAAAAAAAAAAAAAAAAAAAAAAAAAAAACAGTGACACAACCCTTAGAGCTCTGGTCTACTTCAGTAAAAATAGTCAAGATTTCGGTCAAGACCTCATGGAAATTGTCACCCGATTTATGCTATTTGGGAATCGCGTAATGGTGTAGGTTTTGATAGGGGAAAGCAGAACCCGCAGTTAATAATGCAAAGAATTAACGATCTTAAACGAGAATGGAGGGAATTCACCTCAAAGAAGTCCACTACAAGGTCTCAGCCTCAAAGCATACCCTCATCAATCGTGGAAATATCCTGGAGCACGGGATTTCAAAATCAACAACTTTTGTTCAGGTGGATGGAGCTTGGAAGAGAAGAAAACGTAAGGAACTGCCAGCTGCAGCGATAGGGTGGTGCATAATGGGAGCTACCAACAATATTCTCCATTCAGGAATGAAAATCGTGGCTTCCACGTCCCCTCTCCAAACGAAAATTCTGGCTCTAATGGAAGGTGAAGAAGAACAGAAAAATGAAACTAAAGAAGATGATTAATGCAGAAAACAGAGAAAATGAGGAAACATCTTTAAGAGAAATTTAGAGAGAAGTTTTAGTGAGAGAAAATCATTCTTCTTAATTATGAGAATTAGATACAAGGGCTACTTATATACAAGAATCTAATGATGAGATGACATCATACACAACTACCAATTACATCATATAGTAACAAACTTCTAACAACTTGTAACAAACTTTGTAACTAACTAGATGTACTAACAGATCTGTTCTAACTAATTAGCTAACTAAACTTATGCAAGGTATGTATGTATGGACAAACAGTGTACTAAGTATTATACACCAATACCCCCCTCAAACTAGGATCTATTAAGCCTAGTTTGGACAGAAGATGTTTAAAATGAGGTGAGGGCAAAGCCTTTGTAAATAGATCAGCTAACTGTTGTGCAGTAGGAAGATAAACAAGATGAATCAACCCTTCAAGAACTTTGTCTCTTGTGAAATGAACATCAATTTCAATGTGCTTAGTACGCTCATGATGGACTAGATTTTTGGCAATGTGAATAGCAGACTGATTATCACAATGCAATATAACAGGTGTTAAATTAGAAACACCAATTTCTTGTAAAAGATTGACCACCAATGCCACTTCACTAGAAGTTGCAGCCAAGGCTCTATATTCTGATTCAGATGATGATTTTGACACAACAGTTTGTTTCTTACTCTTCCAAGCAATAGGTGATTTCCCTAAAAGAAGAAGATAATCAGTGACAAACCTTCTTGTGTTTGGACATGAAGCCCAATCAGCATCAGAAAAAGCAGTTAAGGACAGGTTGCCTTCTGCTGAGAGTAAGATACCTTGGCCAACTGTGCCTGCTACATATCGAAGCACATGATGTAATGCTTCCATATGAGATGTCCTAGGACAATGTAAAAACTGACTCAAGGTCTGTACAGCATAAGCAAGATCAGGTCTAGTATTAGTCAAGAAATTAAGTTTGCCAACCAGAGTTCTATATTGGCTAGGGGCAGAATACACTTCACCAGCTTCTGTAAGCAATTTCAAGTTGATTGGTAAGGGAGCAGGGGCAGGAACACTTACATCCATGTCACAAACATCTAAAAGTTCCTGTGTAAATTTCCTTTGTGTAACAATAAGGCCTTCAGAAACTTTAGTAACTTCCATACCTGATGTGGCACGCCAACTCATACCACATGTCAGCATAATATTGGGCCACGTGTCCACTAAAAGTCCAGGTGGCACTGCCACTTGGCAATGACTGGACCACCAAGGTGGGCTCCACACGGCCACGTGTCGTTGTAAGATTGGGCCACGTGTCCACAACAAATACATAAAAGAAGAGAAACCTCTGCCACGTGTCGCAAAACTATTCGAGGCTACAAGGTAGGGCAAAAGGAGGAATTTGGGCCTTGAGGCTTGAATGTAAAAGTCCATGAGGCTTGATCAAGTATCAACCAATTAGACGATGACAAATGTCATCGTCCTATTTGTTGGCCTTCAAACTTAAAGGCTATAAATACCCCTCAAAATCATCATTTTGGGGGCATTCAACATTCAACATTCAATTAAATCTTCATTCATTCTTACATCACACTTAGAGAATTTCTCTCACTAGTTTCCCTCTCTAGATTACCAAATTGCTAATTATTGTTAATTTGCCTTAATCCTCATACAAATACTTACTTAAGCATCGGAGGGGGAAAAAATCCTACGAGGATTTTATTCCCTTGTTTTGCAGGAATCGAGGTCCGAGCCATCAGGAAGTGAACAAGCCAACACCTGTCCATCTGACGTGTAGTCCTCTAGTTCCCTCTCCACGTATTCAGTTGAAGAGACCCTACCAGGAACTCATTCTACATCATTTGGCGCCGTCTGAGGGGAGGGCACCTGAGGATGACTGGTGGTTCACATCCAACCGAGGATGAGACTCGGTACCTTGATCAATCTGGGAACTATGAAACCGGACAAGGAACTGGCTCTCCTAAGGGGAAAGCAACAGAGGATCAACCCGTGACTATGGGTCAACTCAAGAGTATCTTGGAAGGTCTCAAAGAGTCCTTTACGGATGCTCTACGGGAGCATTCCTCCAAGAGAACTCATGAGGAGGGTGATCCTCGCCAGAGAAAGCTTAAAGGGAAGTCGTGTCAAGAAGATCAAGGTGAAGGAAAACTAACTTTCCAAGAGAAAGTTGAAAAAATCAAGAAAGAAAGAACTCCATTGAAAGCTCATTGGGGTGCACTCAGAAAGTATCCTGTCACTCCTAAGTATAAACCAAAAACGGGAGGGGAAAAAAGGACAAACTGAAGTAAGCAGGACAAGATCCGATGCTAGAGAATTCATTGAATTCAAAAAGTCATTAGCTCATGATGCTAGAGAGTATCTTGAGGCTAAGAGAACTTCGAGTAAGGATGCTAGAGAAGTTATCAATGAAAGGAGAGGCATCTAGTAGAGATGCAAGAGAATATTTAAACTCCAAACGAGCCCTGCGTGAACAGAGTCGCTCTGACTCGTCGGGTTCAACTGCAACCAAAGAGATGTCTGATTCACATCCATTCACTCTTGAATCAGATAAGCATGATGATGAAGAGAATCTGAGATACAAGATTGAGAAGAAGAAAGCTGAGAAAGCAGATCAAGCTAGAAGAGAGCAAATGATCCAATACTGGGAAAACAGAGTGAGACCCGAGGAGCTTTATATGGCCAAGCAGGTACCTAATGATCCTACGGGGATCATCGGGGATAAAGTGGGTTCTATGTCTATGAATTGGACAACCCCATTTTCTGCATCAATCATGATGGCCTCGCCCATGTTAAATTTAAGATGCCTAATGTAGAGGCTTTTGATGGAACAACTGATCCAGAAGGAACACTTGGCAACATACAAACACTTGATGTATTTTCAGGGTTTGGATGACGCAACCTGCTGCCGCTATTTCTCAGCAACACTTAAGGGAATAGCTCAGAAGTGGTATAATAATTTACCTAACCAATCCATCAATAGTTTCCATGAGTTGAGTACAATCTTTGTACATCATTTCATGGCTAACAAACGTGAGAAGAAGACGAGTATGCACTTAGCCAAGATCGTGCAAGGTGAGNCCAAGATTGTGCAAGGTGAGAAGGAATCATTAAGAAGTTACGTCCAAAGGTTCAATCTTGAATCATTGCAGATACCTAACCTCTCTGAAGGAGTTGCCTTTGATAGCTTCTTCAGAGGGCTGCGTGATGGAACCTTTAAGTTTGATGTGGTCAGAAGGAATTGTAAAACCTTGAAGGGGATTCTAGAGGAGGCTGAATGCTTCATCCATGCTCGGGAGCTATGTGCTTCAACCCGCAAAGACAGGAAGGATGATAAGAAGAATGATTATGGTTCAAAGAACATGGATCAAAAGAGGCATGCCACATGGATGGTTGGCTCATCAAGCAAGGGAAATTCTCAACATCGTAAGAGAAAGTCGAATGATACACCAAGGTTTGAGTTCACCAAGGATCTCCATTCTGTCTTCAAGGAGATCCGAGGTAAAGTCGATATTGACGATCCTCCACCTTTGAGAAGCCCAAAGGAAGATCGGGATTCGAGTAAGTATTGCTACTTTCATAAAGATGTGGGGCATCATACAAATGATTGCTTCAGTCTTAGAAGAACTCTTGACGCTCTTGCTTCTAAAGGGAAGATTGGTCAGCACCTGATCAAGTCATCCAACAAGAATGTAAAACAGAAGTCAGATTCTAAAGACGAAAAGCCAAAGGAGGATTATGATACTGACAAAGAAGATGTTATCTATGTAATCTCGGGTGGGTTTGCAGCTGGCGGACCTACCATGAGAGGAAACAAAGAGTATGTTTGAAGCCTTGCTCGAGAATCATCCCCTGAAATAGGGGCAGATGCAAAAACCAAGTTTCCTGAAGTATTGATCAGCGACAGAGATCGAGGCAAGGTTCGAACACCTCATGATGATCCCTTGGTGGTAGAGTTGAAAGTAGCAAACATGAAAGTAAAAAGAATACTTGTTGATACGGGAAGTTCATCCGATATCATTAGTTACAGCTGTCTGAGGAAGTTGAAATACGATTCTTCTAAGCTTGAGCCTATCCACCATCCCATCATTGGTTTTGGAGGAGGAGTTATCAATCCATTAGGAACTGTCACCTTGTCGGTTCGAATGGGAGATAAAGATTGTGCTAGAAACATGTTCGTCAAGTTCCTTGTGGTGAAGGAGCTACAAGCGTATAATGTGATCCTTGGAAGACCAACTCTGAATGCTGTTAGGGCAGTAATTGTTACTCATCTCATGCTCATGAAGTATGAGTGTAACAATGGAAATGTGGGAACCATCCATGGAGATCAGCAGTTGGCAAGAGAATGCTATGTTACAACACTTAAAGCTGAAGCGTGGTCAGGTAATGTTGGGGAAACAAGTAAGAAATGAAAGATTGAAGAAGCCCCCAAAGATCAAGTGATGGTTATTCGTAGTTTGAATCAAGTTCCTAGACCTCAACCTGGAGGTGAACATGAAGACTTTGTGTTGGATGAGTTGAAGCCTGACAGAACGGTGAAAATTCAACAGACCAGGGCATTTCTGCTAACTTTGCTTCCGTAGGCTATCCTCAGACCAATGGACAAGTTGAAGCTTTCAATAAGATAATCAGTGATGGACTGAGGATGAAGCTTGAGAAGGCTAAAGGATTATGGGTCGATGAATTATACAATGTCTTATGGTCGATAAGGACCACCGTCCAGAACTCAACCGGAGAAACCCCCTTCATGTTGGTGTACGGAGCTGAAGCTGTTCTTCCCATAGAAATGTGTGAACCTACTCTCAGAGTGATGTTGTATAATGAGGATGCGAGTTGGGAATTGATGAAAGCTGCTCTTGATACCCTACCCAAAGTGAGAGGTAATGCCTTGCTTAGACAACAATTGTACAAGCTTCGGATGGCTAGAGAACATAATAAAAGGGTTAACAACAGGCCCATGAAGCTTGGAGATCTAGTTTTGAGGAAAATGGAAGCCATAGGAAGGGCAAATGAGCAAGGCAAGTTGACTCCAAATTGGGAAGGTCCCTACGAGATTGTGGAAATTGTGCGAGATGGTACTTATCGACTTAAGAGTTTGGATGGTTATGAACTGCCACGAACNTAGAGTTTGGATGGTTATGAGCTGCCACGAACTTGGAATGCTAATAACTTAAAGAGGTATTACATGTAATCTTGATTTACGGAATTAGATGAATACGCTACGGCCATATAAATAAGGTCCAAGTTGATCTTTTTTATAGAAATTGGAGTTTACATTTGTATTAAAATTGGCTACGGGCCATAATTAATGAAAACTCTGTTTCTGTATATGTGATAATTTAATTTATTACATTTTATTTTGCTTATTAAGCAAGGCTAGGGTAAGACCCTAGAGCCCTGGGTAACTTCCCATTAGGGCAAGACTAGGGCAAGATCCCAAAGTCAAACTTTGTTACTTAAGCAAAAAGAGACTTAAGACAAAGGAAGTAGGACTCAGGGTCTTACAATTAGACCAAGTGTCTTAAAAGTAGGACTAAGGGTCTTACAATTAGACCAAGTGTCTAAAAAATGTGACTAAGAGTCCCTGAAAATGCTAAGGGCATTAAGATTAAAAAGCTATAATATTTGCTTCGATTCCTTAAGTTTAAGGGCAATCAATACTAGGACTTCTAGTAAACTTAGGGATCTCAGCAAAAGGCTGATCCGGTTAAACTTGAAGCTTAATTTGGGGCAAAGAGAACCCTACAAGCCTATCAGAAATGGAAAAAGGAGATAAAATTTCAAAGTTACATTTAAAATACTTCTTATGAGGAAGTATTCTCCATAGGGAACAATAAGAGTTTCCATTGGTGGGTTAGTTATGAACTTCCTAAGGGAAATCATAATTAAAGTTCCTAAGATCCCATGGGGAACCTTGAGAAGGTGAACTAAGAGTTGTTAAGGGAAATCATGATTAAAGTTCCTAACATCCCATGGGGAACCTTGAGAAGGTGAACTAAGAGTTCATAATTTTTAAACCTGTGATGCAAGGTCCCATGGGGAACCTTGAGAAGATGAACCAAGAGTGATCAAGGAATAAGCAAGAAATCAAGCAAAGACTGCATTGTGTTGAGGGGAGTGGCAGAAATGCTTTCCTTCTGGAGAATGGTTAAGGCAGTCAAAGGATCAACCAACCCATAGTCACTCTCCAAGGGGTTATCATGTTCAGTCGGAGGAGTTCTATTCCTCACCCCTATCATGAAATCACTCTCCCCAATCACGAAGGCACTCTTCCCAGAAAGGGAGGAAGTGTGGGGACTTGACTCAGTAAGCTCAATGGGAGCAGCAACAGCTTTGGAGGAAGCACTCTTTCTTCGGCTCTTCTTTGAGCCTGTACCTTGTACTTCTGGTACTTCCTCGTTCTTCCTCTTGTGAGAGGGTTTTGGCTTCCTCCCAGAAGGCTTGCTTGTCTCCTGAAAAATATAAGTGTTAGAAGAGTATAAAGGAATATTCAACAGATCCTACTAAGATGAACAACTTTCAGAGCAAAATCAATAACTTCCCTCTTTGTGTACATCTTAGTTTGCCGACTTGAACGTACATTGACACAAAGTGGGGAGCCACTGCTTACAACTTCCTAGGTGGAGACATCAAACAATACTTCCTCTCTTGTGCCTCCTCAGGTTCAACTTGCAACTTCCAAAGTCTAAGCTTCCTAATTTGCCGAGTTGGACGTAGAATGATACAAAAGAGGGAAGTTGAACTTACCTAATCACACTTCTCAAGGTGAAGTCATGAATTAATACTTCCTAAAGGGAAGTGTCATATTAAATCTTCCTAAGGGGAAGCAATGAATTAATACTTCCTAAGGGGAAGTGTCATATTAAATCTTCCCAAAGGGAAGTAATGAATTAATACTTCCTAAGGGGAAGTGTCATATTAAATCTTCCTAAGGGGAAGTAATGAATTAATACTTCCTAAATGGAAGTGTCATATTAAATCTTCCTAAGGGGAAGTAATGAATTGATACTTCCTAAAGGGAAGTATCATATTTAATTTTCCCAAGGTGAATTGGTGAACTAATACTTCCTAAGGGGAAGTATGATCTCAAAGCTTCCTAAGGGGAAGTAAAAGGACTTCCCCTCCTTNAGGGACTTCCCCTCCTTATGCCATTGTACGTTCAACCCGGCAAACAAGGAAGTCAAAGACTTCCCACTTTGCCGAGTTGAACGCACATGGACACAAAGAAGGAAAGTCTAAAAAAATTTCAACTTCCTAAAGGAAGTCTAAACATACTTCCTAAGGGGAAGTATGATCTTAAAGCTTCCTAAGGAGAAGTAAAAGGACTTCCCCTCGTGCCGTTCTACGTTCAACCTGGCAAACAAGGAAGTCAAAGACTTCCCACTTTGCCGAGCTGAACGTACATGGACACAAAGAAGGGAAGTCTAAGAAAAAAAAAATTCTAACTTCCTAAGGGAAGAGACTTCCTATGAAAGGAAGTCTAAACATACTTCCTAAGGGGAAGTATGATCTTAAAGCTTCCTAAGGGGAAGTAAAAGGACTTCCCCTCCTTGTGTCGTTCTACGTTCAACCCGGCAAACAAGGAAGTCAAAGACTTCCCACTTTGCCGAGTTGAACGCACATGGACACAAAGGGGGGAAGTCTAAAAAATTCTAACTTCCTATGGAAGGAAGTCTAAACATACTTCCTAAGGGGAAGTATGTCCTTAAATGCTTCCTAAGGGGAAGTAAAGGGGACTTCCCCTCCTTATGCCATTGTACGTTCAACCCGGCAAACAAGGAAGTCAAAGACTTCCCACTTTGCCGAGTTGAACGCACATGGACACAAAGGAGGGAAGTCTAAAAAGAAAATTCTAACTTCCTAAGGGAAGAGACTCGCTATGAAAGGAAGTCTAAACATACTTCCTAAGGGGAAGTATGATCTTAAAGCTTCCTAAGGGGAAGTAAAAGGACTTCNCTTCCTAAGGGGAAGTAAAAGGGACTTCCCCTCCTTATGCCATTGTACGTTCAACCCGGCAAACAAGGAAGTCAAAGACTTCCCACTTTGCCGAGTTTTGAACCGCACATGGACACAAAGAAGAGAACTCTGAGGTCATTCTTTCTTCCTAAGGGGAAGAGACTTCCTATGAAGGGAAGTCTAAATATACTTTCTAAGGGGAAGTATGATCCTAAAACTTCCTACGGGGAAGTCTTTAATATTTTAGCTTCCTACGAGGGAGGAACTTCCTATAAAAGGAAGTCTACACATACTTCCTAAGTAAAAGTAAAGTTTTAAACTTCCTAAGGAGAGGGGAAGATTGATAACTGTTATTACAAACTTCCCTACTTAGTGCCCACCTGCGTTCAAGTCGGCAAAGTGGGAAGTCACTAGGTACGGAAGTCCCTAATAACATTCCTAAGAGGAAGTGTTTAAATACCTAACTTCCCCACTTAGTGCCCGCTTGCGTTCAAGCCGGCAAAGTGGGAAGACTCTAAGTGAGGAAGTCTATTAATATAAAAAAAAATGTATATATATATATATAAAACTAAAATGCAAGTCTTAGTTTTGCAGAAATGTAAAATACCTGAGTCTTCGCCTTCTTTGAGGAAGTATCCTCCCCCAGCTTTTGAGAAACTTGCTTCCAGAACTCCTTTTGATTCATACTTCCTTTCTTGAATGGAGGAAGGTCAGCAAGAGTTTCTTCTGCAAAAAGAAAGGATACTTGGTTAGATAAGTGGAGAAAGAAACAGAAGTCCAGTATCAAATGATAAAGCAGAATTACCCTGGTTATACTCATCCCCATAAATTACACCAGCAGCAACAAGGAAGTTGCGATCTAAGAAGAATTCGCTAAAGGGGATCCAGTTGTAGGGAACTGTCAGAGATTGTTTCTTGATCTCCACTGTGGTAGATCTGAAGTATTCTAAGTNCTAAGTTTTGTTGCTCATTGTCACTCAATCTAGGAAGCTCAAAGGATCTTCCTAGGCATTTTGGAAAAGGATTCCATTTTTTCAACACTTCTACCAGTTTTTTGTCGTGGGACTTCACAAACACAAAATGGTTCCTCCAGTTGGGAACCTTGTTGGCTTTTTCTACACGAGTGAGGAACCCCTCACTGTTTTTCAGATAGAACCACTCACGTTTGTAGTGGGAGGCCTTTGAGAGATGGTGAAGATGAAGGAAGACCTTAGAAGAAGCTTTCACTCCTCTAAGGCCACAAGAAGTCACATAAGACATTATGTGAACCCAAGAATTGGGAGTAAGTTGACATAGGCCAATGTCATACTTTTTGAAGAGATTAAAAATGAATAAGGAAGTGGGAAACCTAAGTCCTAGGTCAATTACTTCAGTATAAACAGGGAAGCAGTCTTCCGGGGCATCCAGAATGGTATCCCCCTTGTTAGGGATGATCAACTCAAAATACTCATTATTGAAAATTAAGTCACTACTCAGTTTATCCTTATTTACACCATCTACATATTCATCGGAGATCACTACATCATCAGCACCAGGATAGGCACCTCTCTTCTTCTTAGGCTTGGAAGTGGTAGCCTCAGAAGCCCCTCTCTTTCTAGTGGGAATCTCCCTTACTTCCTCCTCGGGAGCTTCCTGTGCAGCTTCAGCATCCTTTCTTCCCTCAACCTGGGGAGTAGGATCTTGCTGATCAAGAGGATTCACATCTGAAACTTCAGATGCTGGAACTCTTAAAGTAGCAGTATCTTTATAGGCAGTTTGTTTAACTCTTGCCATTGCAACTTCCTGCACAGGAAGAGAAGGAAGTAGGAAAGACCCAGACAATAAGTGATCAGGAACAACAGAAGATTGAGTTCCAACAGAAGAAGTAGTACGAGGAGAAGGAAGTTATTTAATAGAGTTCTCATTATTATGTGGGGAAGAAGAGGATGAAGAAGCCATTGGAAAATAAAGACAAAGAAGTAAAGGAAAAACAAGAAAGAAAAAGAATNGAGAAAAAGAATTCAGGTAAATACCTGAAAAAGAGAAGAAAACTAGAAACTATTGTTCACACCGGAAATCGCCGCAACAACTCGCCGGAAATCGCACCACAGGTCGCCGGAAATTGCCTCTGAAGCTTCTTGGGAGTTTGAGAGAAATCTTGAGAACTTTTAGAGAGAGAAAGTGAAATAAAATGATTGAAAATGATTGTTTCACAATCATTTTCAATCACCTTATATATATAGAAAATTGAAGGGGCACAAGAGTAAATTCCCCCTTCGAATTTGAATTTCCCCCCAAAAAATCAAAAGGGGTGGTTGCGGCATTAATAAATGCTAAGGAGGGTTACAAAATAACTTTCGAAACAGAAAGAGACGTCAGTTGGGGCATGGATTATGGATCCAAACACCCAACTTAGAGGCAAATGATGTGGCACGCCAACTCATACCACGTGTCAGCATGATACTGGGCCACGTGTCCACTAAAAGTCCAGGTGGCACTGCCACTTGGCAATGACTGGACCACCAAGGTGGGCTCCACACGGCCACGTGTCGTTGTAAGATTGGGCCACGTGTCCACAACAAATACTTAAAAGAAGAGAAACCTCTGCCACGTGTCGCAATCCTATTCGAGGCTACAAGGTAGGGAAAAAGGAGGAATTTGGGCCTTGAGGCTTGAATGTAAAAGCCCATGAGGCTTGATCAAGTATCAACCAATTAAACGATGACAAATGTCATCGTCCTATTTGTTGGCCTTCAAACTTAAAGGCTATAAATACCCCTCAAAATCATCATATTGGGGGCATTCAACATTCAACATTCAACATTCAACATTCAATTAACTCTTTATTCATTCTTACATCACACTAAGAGAATTTCTCTCACTAGTTTCCCTCTCTAGATTACCAAATTGCTAATTATTGTTAATTTACCTTAATCCTTATACAAATACTTACTTAAGCATCGGAGGGGAAAAAATCCTACGAGGATTTTATTCCCTTGTTTTGCAGGAATCAAGGTCCGTGCCATCAGGAAGTGAACAAGCCAACACCTGTCCGTCCGAAGTGTAGCCCTCTAGTTCCCTCTCCACGTATTCAGTTGAAGAGACCCTACCGGGAACTCTTTCTACATCAATACCTAAGAAGAAATTTAACTCCCCTAAGTCTTTGATGCTATAAGCTGTGTGCAAATGGGTTTTAATATGCTGAATAATATCGAGATTACTTCCTGCTAGGATGATATCATCCACATAAATAGCAGCCAATGTAATATGCCCTGAAATTTTGAGAATGAACAAAGAATGATCATACTTGGACTAAACAAATCCATAAGACAACACTACAAGAAAACGACCAAATAGCGACGGATTTTTGCGACGGACTTTAATTCCCTCGCAAAAATCAGTATTTGCGACGGATTATCTTCCGTCGCAAATTTGCGGCGGAATTACACTTTTTTGCGACGGAAATATCCGTCGCAAAAAAATGACAAACCAAATCTAAGGAGCAGCTATTTTTTGCGACGGAATAAATTGTTTGCGACGGAATTATTTCCGTCGCAAAGTCCCTCGCAAAAAAAACGACAACAAGTTATGTTATTTTGTCGCAAAAAAAAAAAAAAACTAACACACAATACCCTTCTTCTCCCATAAACCCGACAAGAACCCTAAACCTCTTTCTTCTTCAGGCGGCCTTCTTCTCAATTTCCGGCGGCCTTCTTCTTCACCGCTTACTCAAACAAACCTAAGAAAAAAAAAACGCAGGCAAAGAGAGAGGAAACCTACGAAAGTCGAATCTCAAAGCATAATCAATTATTCTGAGGTTAACACAGATAGGAGGCCGTTGTTCGAAAAATTATTCGTGAAACTCTTGCAAGGTGCTTCCTGAATTTGTTGTTATTTTAAAAATTTAATTTTCTGAATTTTACTGAATTTTCAATTATTTTTGAACTTAAATTTTCGATTTAGGGTTATTGTGCATGTTGATTGAATTTGAATTTTATTGACTCGAATTTTTGATTGAATTCGCGAAATAATTTATGCCCCTGCTGGATCAACTGGCCCCGGCCCCAAGATTGAGGAAGTCGACTAAGTTCTCTGCCTTAGTCATTGAAATTATGTTTTTTGAGGATATTGTTTAAGTTTTTCCTATGTTAAAACTTGGTTTTTAAATGTTTCTCTGGTTATAATTTTGCCAAACTGCTAGTATAATGCAAGTTATTTAGTTCTCTGCTAGTGTTTTTGCTTCTTTGCTTTTTATATTTTTGATCTATAGCCCATCTAGCAATATTATACAGTAGAACTATGGGTAAAACTCGTTTGTTATATAAGTAGACATGGGTTAACGTGCATTTGGTAAGTTAAGGGGTGAAGAAGTACAATATCAAACTTAGAAGAATAACTACAGATGTGTGTAGGAAGAGGCTAGGATAGTTAGCAGCATTTTGAAACTAGATGAACTGACAATTTTATTGGGTCTTGGCAAAATCGTGAAATAATTGAATTTGATATTCGATTGTTATGTCGTATGAATTCTGATTTGTTTTAGTTGATATTCCTCACCCTAATTTGTTTGTTTTAGTTGTTTTAGTTGATATTCTGATTTGTTATATGAAACTAAGAATCTTATTGGTGCTGATACACTACATGAATGCTGATTTTAGTTGTTTTAGTTGATATTCTGTTTTGTTATATGAATGCTGATACACTATTCTGATTTGATATTCTGATTTGTTATATGCTGATACATATGGTGGCCTTCTGTCTTTTTCATGATTCCCTCTTGGTGCTGGAATCTTATTTTGTGCATAATATTGATACACTACATGAATGCTGGTTGAAATATGCCCTAGTGGTGGAGAATCGCTCGAAATGTTAACATTCCACACATTTTTGTAACCTTTACTGATACACTCCTTTCGTGATCTGGATGTTGGCTGTTATAAAGGGGCTATTTGACATATCTTTGGTAGATGGATGTTCTTTAATTAGTATCCGCTTTACGCAATCAATTCCTCAGCTAATCTGATGTAACCTTTATGTCTTTATTTTGGGATGGCTTCAATATCTCTGCTTGCAGAATCATGTCATGTTACCTGTTTTCGTTTCTTTAACATTGATTAGCACAAATCGAAACATTAATCATCTCTTTATACCATAATATTTACCATCCGCTTTACTTAAATCTTGTTTTTTCAGTGTACTCAAGTTGCAGCATATAATACATTCAATCTTAGGTTAATGTACCATAATATTTACAACAACCTAATTTGGAAAATAAAAAATATGAAAAATTGCATTGCATAGAATTTTGTGCCCAATATAGAATAATTATAATACAACCCTATGCAGTTTTCAGTAATTATATTTTGCCATTTTGACTAAAATAATTATATGCGTGACTTGTGTAGAAGTTGTCACTATGAAAAGAAGGGAACGTAGTTGGATGTATTGTAGGAAGGTCGGATCTTCTATGAACCCTGCTTTTAAGGAAGGAGTTGAGGAATTCCTTCAATATTGTAAAGATCATCCGCAGACAACTGACCCAAATGAAGTTAGGTGTCCGTGTGTTAAATGCAAGAACAAACGCATCTATGATCCGGACACAGTAAAGTATCATTTGTATGCCAAGGGGTTTAAACCGGATTATTATGAGTGGCATTGTCATGGGGAAGGGTTACCTGAGTCCTCCGAGCGGCAATCCAATGACTATCGCGAAATGGTTATGGATGCTTTTGGACATAACCAAGATCAATCGGGTACCCAATCAGAGGAGGAACCTAACCCCGAGGCCAAGCAGTTCTATGATATGCTAAAGGCTTCTGAACAACCTTGGGTTGAAGGGAGTTCAATGTCTAGATTAGAGATGGCCTCTAAAATAACTAGTATTAAATCCGAGTTCAATATGCCCCAACGGGGTGTAGATGCCATTGTGTCTTTGTTTAGTGATTCGTCTCCTAAGAACACCTATATAGGGGAGACATTCTACGAGGTAAAGAAAATTGTTCAAGGGTTGGAGATGCCTGCTAAGAAGATTGATGCATGCCCGAAAGGTTGTATGTTGTTTTGGAAAGGTGATGCTCACTTGTCTAAGTGTACTGTTTGCGGCAGCGACCGTTACAAGAAGACTTCGAAAGGGAATGACGTTCCTCATAATGTTCTCATTCATCTTCCGATCAGTCCTAGGCTACAAAGAATGTTTGCCACCAAGGACATTGCGGAGGAAATGTCATGGCATGCAAAAAATCCTCGGTTGCAAGGTACAATGGCACACCCTAGCGACACTGAAGCGTGGAAAAGGTTGGATAGTTGCTCACAGGAGTTTGCGTTTGAACCTCGTAATGTTAGGCTCGGTTTGTGTACGGATGGGTTTGATCCTCATGGGAAGTTTGGGGGTAACTATTCTTGTTGGCCAGTCATATTGACCCCATATAACTTGCCCCCATCGATGTGTATGAAAAGAGAATTCATGTTCCTATCATTGATTATTCCCGGTCCCAACAACCCCAAAGGAAACCTAGATGTTTACATGCAACCACTAATAGAAGAGTTCAAACAGTTGTGGGAAGTTGGTGTTACTACTTACGACATTTCAAGTAAACAAAATTTCAATCTTCGAGCTGCCATCTTATGGACTATTGGTGACTTTCCCGCTTATGGTATGATGTCTGGTTGGTCTACAGCTGGTTCAAAGCTTGTCCCTATTGCATGGACAAAAGCAAATCACTCTGGTTGAAAAATAGTGGCAAGGTGTCTTGGTTTGATTGTCATAGGCAATTCCTTTCACGGGATCACCCGTTCAGAAACAGCAAGACAGCTTTTTGTAAGAACAAAGTTCAGAAAGGTGATCCTCCCCATATCATGTCAGGAGATGAACTTTGGGAATGTGTGAAAGACCTTCCTAAGGCGACTGATGGGCCAGAAGCACTTAATTCTGTGAAAAAGGCTAAATCTGGTTGGTCAAAGAGGAGCATTTTTTGGGACCTGCCCTATTGGAAGCATCTTATCCTTCGCCATAACTTAGACGTGATGCACATTGAGAACAACTTTTTTTATCAACTCATCCACACTATTATGGATGTCAAAAAACAAAGTTGTGATACACCCGCGGCTAGACTTGACATCGAGGCTCTTTGTAAACGTCCCGAGCTACATCTACAGCAGGATGACAGAGGGAAAGATGTCATGCCGAGTGCACCATTCACTCTTGATAGAGATCAAAGAAAGGTTCTGTGTGAGTGGGTTAAGCAGTTGCGTTTTCCTGATGGCTATGCGTCCAATTTGAGGAGATGTGTTGATTTGAAAAGTTGTAAACTAACTGGAATGAAGAGTCATGATTGTCATGTTTTCATGGAAAGGTTGTTGCCTGTTGCTTTAAAAGAATTTCTCCCTACCCATGTCTGGAATGCTATTACAGAGATAAGCCAATTTTTCCGAGATCTTTGTTGTTACACAATCAAAGTCACTGACATGGAACGATTGGAGAGAAACATTGCAGAGATCATTTGCAAGCTTGAAAAGATTTTCCCCCCTTCGTTCTTCAACTCTATGGAGCATTTGCCGATACACTTGCCGTATGAGGCCAAAGTGTGTGGACTTGTTCAATATCGATGGATGTATCCATTCGAAAGGTAAGTAGTTATTAATGTGCAAAATTCCATCAAGTTTTTTTTCTAAGTTGTATAACCCGCTTCGTATACTAAACCTTTGTTGATGCTTTTTAAAAATTTTAGGTTCCTGAATCATTTAAAAAGAAAGATTGGTAACAAAGCTCGTGTCGAAGGTTCAATATGCAATGCTTACCTAATTGAAGAGGTAGCAAACTTCTGCTCCCATTACTTTGACCCCAAGTTCGACACAAAAGCAAGAGATCTTGGTCGAAATGTCAACCCTGATATTGAGGATGACGTAGACAACAACGAAGTCCCGGAATTGTTTAGAGTTGATAGGGGTCGCGTAACTACTCAAGGGAAAGCAAGATTTCTAGATGAGAAAGAACTCCTATCGGCGCATTATTTTGTGTTGTCTAACAGCGGCATTTTAGGAGACTATGAAAGGTAACCCCGTTTCTACTAAAACTTACATGTGGAACATGTAAAACTAGTAGGTTATGACAATGTTTAACCCAAAATTTTTCCTACTTATAGGAAGTTTGAGGAGTATATGAAAACAATTGATCCGGCTTTGGTTGCACAACAACTTCATGTCCAATTTGAAGTTGAATTCCCAAATTGGTTGCGTATGAAGGTAAAAACAGTTAACAAACAATTTCAATAGGTTCATGATATCCCTTTTCTATACTTAGGCAACTCTAATGGTCCGATACATTGACAGGTCCATGAGGAGAAACCAGATTCTGACGTCGTACAAGCGTTGGCTATGGGCCCTTCCAAGCGGGTTCGCACTTTTAGTCAAATTGTAGTTGGTGGCTTCAACTTCCATACAATTAAGTACGGCAGTCACAAATCAACCATGAATTACGGTGTTTGTGTTTCGGGTGAAGATGGTACTGAGTATTATGGAATTTTAGAGGATATCATAGAACTTGTGTACACCGGTGTCAAAAAAGAATACAAGACTATGTTATTTAAGTGTTCATGGTTTGATTGTGTCAGGGGTATGAACGTACATCAGCGCTACAAGCTCGTCGAAGTCAATCACACTAAGAAGTACCCCAAATATGATCCATTTGTGTTATCTTACCAAGTTACCCAAGTTTACTACACATCTTATCCAAGCAGTAAACGGGATCGAATTCAGTGGTAGGCAGTGTTCAAAACACACGCTAGGTCGGTGGTTGATGCTCCAGTTGACATGCAAGAAACTTTACCACCAGAAGCCTCAACCCTATGTCCACCGAATGAGATTCCGGACTATACTATTAGCTGTCTCTTATACACATCTCATTGAGANGAATCCGAGGACGATGAAATAATGTCTGATGATGAGGACGATGAACCTGAACTGATTTCTAGCGATTCTAAAGACGATGAAGATGAGGACAACATTGCATTTATGGATGACAGTAGTGATGGATTTAGTAGTGATCATAGTTGTGATTAGCGTCTTGTGGTCTTGTTTCCAAGTGTTAACGGAGAAACATTGTTGCTTAATAAATTGTTAAATATATTACTTGGTCTTGCATTTTCTCGCTTGTATTAATTGGTCTTAAACATTGTTGCATCGCTTACTTTGTTAGATTATAAATTCCCATATTTTATCTTACTTAAGTATTATTGTAACCTTTTCTCCTTAACCTTTATTATTTTCTTTGTTTAATACGGTGTTATGTACTTAATTCAATTTGAATCACCAATTTTAATGTGAATGTACTATTGATCTTAGCTGTTTCAGGTACTCATGGAAGGAAGGAACAAAGGTAAAAGAGCCGCTTCTGGCTCGCAGCAGCAACAACGACAGCAATTACAGCAGCAAGAACAGGAGCAGCCACCATCCCCATCAGACATGCAATTACAACAGCAGCCCAGTAGCTCGACAGCTGAGAATGTTGGTGGTTCCTTTGATGAGTCCGGGAAGCTTGTGTTGGACCGTATGACTTTGTGGTATAATTTTCATTCATGCAAATTTTCATCAATGTTAGCTTTTTAAATAGGTTAATTTGGTTACTTACTTGGTGAATAACTTACTTGGCTTGTGATCAGGTTTGACGACCCCAACGTGAAGAGAGAGATCAAGGATATACTCCAAGCTCATTACCATGCTCCTTGGAGAACTTATAACGAAGTTGATGATGTGACCAAAGAACAATGGTGGAACCTGTTTACGGTATATTATTATATAATTCATGAAACGATGTATGATCTAATTAATTGTAACTTTTAACGGGTTATGATTTAATTGATCTCAAATTTAGCAGGTTTAATGATGATATATGATAAATAGAATTAACTTTTGTTGCTGAATTTTAATACCATTAGCAGATCTTTATATATGATGCAATAATTATTAAAGTTTAACGTTATTACAGAAAAGATGCACTTGGGCCGCCGAGGTTGAACCTCAAGTTAGACATGAATTCCAATCTAGGGTTGGAAATCGATTGCGTGACATGTTCTACAAACTCACGCACAATGTTAGTAGAACATTACCGAAGTGGGTGAGTGAAACCGTGTACAAGAAGGCGCAAGATGTCATAAAGGTTGATGAAACGTTCAAGAAAAGATCGGCACAAAACAAGAAGAACAGAAGGGGTGGTTCAATGGAAAATGCCATTGAACCTACCCACTATCAAGGGTCTTCCTCGGCAGTGCAGCATGCTAAGAAGATGGTTATTTCTTCTATTTTTCATTTACATTTTGTATTTTATGAAAAAATCATCCGTTATACCATTTGATAATCTATCTTCTATCTATAATTTTGTACATAACGTTTTTCATTATCATTTACAGGCGAAGGAGAATGAAGGAAAGCTCCCATCCCCAGTTGATCTACTCCTCCGTACGCATTTCAAGGATGTCCCGGGAAAAGGAAAGGTGCCTGCAAACCAGACAGCAAAGCAGATTGCAGTAAGTTGTAACACTTTTAATTATGCCTTTTAAAAATGTTTAGCTTATTTATAAGTTGAAATGAATAGATATGTAAAAAATGGGCACATTTGTAGCCATTTCGAGACATTTCGAGGCCATTTGAACCTAAAACAATATTTAAAGGCTAGTTAGGCACACCTATATAGGTTGAAAGAATCTAGAGTTTGTAACACTTGTAATTATTCCTTTTAAGGATGTTTAGCTTATTTATAGGTTGAAATGAATGGATATGTGAAAAATGGGCACTTTTGTGCCCATTTCGAGCCATTTCGAGCCCATTTGAACCTAAAACACTTGTAAAGGGTAGTTTGAAAGAATGTAGAGTTTGTAACACTTGTAATTATTCCTTTTAAGGATGTTTAGCTTATTTAAAGGTTAAAGCGAATGGATATGTGAAAAATGGGGACATTTGTAGCCATTTCGAGCCCAGTTGAACCTAAAACAATATTTAAAGGCTAGTTAGGCACACCTATATATATGTTGAAAGAATCTAGAGTTTGTAACACTTGTAATTATTCCTTTTAAGGATGTTTAGCTTATTTATAGGTTGAAATGAATGGATATGTGAAAAATGGGCACATTTGTAGCCATTTCGAGCCATTTCAAGCCCTTTTGAACCTAAAATACATGTAACGGGTAGTTTCAAAGAATCTAGAGTTTGTAACACTTGTAATTATTCCTTTTAAGGATGTTTAGCTTACTTATAGGTTGAAATGAATTGATATGTGAAAAATGGGCACATTTGTAGCCGTTTCGAGCCATTTCAAGCCCTTTTGAACCTAAAACACATGTTTGAAAGAATGTAGAGTTTGTAACACTTGTAATTATTCCTTTTAAGGATGTTTAGCTTAATTATAGGTTGAAATGAATGGATATGTGAAAAATGGGCACTTTTGTGCCCATTTCGAGCCATTTCGAGCCCATTTGAACCTAAAACACTTGTAAAGGGTAGTTTGAAAGAATGTAGAGTTTGTAACACTTGTAATTATTCCTTTTAAGGATGTTTAGCTTACTTGTAAGTTGAAATGAATGAATATGTGAAGAATGGGCACATTTGTAGCCATTTCAAGCCATTTCAAGCCCTTTTGAACCTAAAACACTTGTAAAGGGTAGTTTCAAAGAATCTCGAGTTTGTAACACTTGTAATTATTCCTTTTAAGGATGTTTAGCTTAATTATAGGTTGAAATGAATGGATATGTGAAAAATGGGCACTTTTGTGCCCATTTTGAGCCATTTCGAGCCCGTTTGAACCTAAAACACATGTAAAGGGTAGTTTCAAAGAATCTGGAGTTTGTAACACTTGTAATTATTCCTTTTAAGGATGTTTAGCTTAATTATAGGTTGAAATGAATGGATATGTGAAAAATGGGCACTTTTGTGCCCATTTCGAGCCATTTCGAGCCCATTTGAACCTAAAACACTTGTAAAGGGTAGTTTGAAAGAATGTAGAGTTTGTAACACTTGTAATTATTCCTTTTAAGGATGTTTAGCTTAATTATAGGTTGAAATGAATGGATATGTGAAAAATGGGCACATTTGTAGCCGTTTCGAGCAATTTCAAGCCCTTTTGAACCTAAAACACATGTAAAGGGTAGTTTCAAAGAATCTAGAGTTTGTAACACTTGTAATTATTCCTTTTAAGGATGTTTAGCTTAATTATAGGTTGAAATGAATGGATATGTGAAAAATGGGCACATTTGTAGCCATTTCGAGCCATTTCGAGCCCATTTGAACCTAAAACACATGTAAAGGGTAGTTTGAAAGAATCTAGAGTTTGTAACACTTGTAATTATTCCTTTTAAGGATGTTTAGCTTATTTATAGGTTGTAACACTTGTAATTTTGCCTTTTAGACTTATATGAAAATTATGCCTAATTTAATTTTAATTGTGTTTTGTAGGAGACCTACCAGAAGAAGCTTGAGGAAACAAGCAGTGACGGGAGTCAGAGAACGCCCGATGAGTTATATTGGGAGGCATCTGGTGGTCGTAGCAAGAAAGGTCGCGTGAAGGGTCTTGGTAGTGGTGCGGACCTGTATTACAGCTCTGCGAGGTCTTCGACGAGATCTGGATCATCGAAGCAATACACGCCATCTGTGTTTTCTCAAATGAAAGAACATTTAGAGAAACATGTGGAGAAGGTGCGGGACGAGGTGCGGGAGGAGGTGCCGGCTGAGGTTGAGGAGAAGATGCGAGCCGAGATTGAGGCAATGCAGAGGACACAGAAGGAGTTTATGGAGCAGATGATGAGTCGATTCGGTAGCGACAGTTGTTCACCTTTCCAAATTCAGCCTCGGGACTCACCAGACGACGAGGGCAGCGGCGCCGGGCAAGGGATGCAACTGTAGATAGATATCTTGTTCCGTATAACATAGCTTAGTGCCTTTATTGTCATTGTTAAACTTTAAAACTATGAAATTATTTGCGACGGAAATACTTTGTATGCATATGTTACATTTGAATTATGTTAATATCGGCAAATTTGCGAGGGAATTGTCCTTATTTGATTACAATACATAACGTGGCAGATCATACAGGTTTACAGGCACAAATACAAATAAGCAATCGAAACATTAAAAATTCAAAAATCCGTCAAATTTGCGACGGAAATTTCCCTCACAAAACACTTTAAATTTGCGAGGGAAAAATCCGTCGCAAATTTGCGAGGGAATTTTGCGAGGGAAATTTCCGTCGCAAATTTGCGAGGGAATTTTGCGAGGGAAATTTCCGTCGCAAAATAGAAGTTTGAGACGGAATTTTCCGTCGCAAAATTCTACGATTCCGTCGCAAAAATGGAAGTTTGCGACAAAAAATTTAGCGACGGACCGTTTGCGACGGAATTCCGTCGCAAACGTCTATTTGCGACGGACTTTATCAATTTTGCGACGGATTTAGTCCGTCGCAAAAATGATGTTTTCTTGTAGTGCAACAACTCTGCAGTAAGCTTTGAGTACCACTGCCTGCTTGCTTGTTTTAAACCATATAAGGATTTTTTAAGCTTGCAAACTTTGTTGTCTAGATTAGGAAGACCTTTAGGCATGGCCATATAAACCTCTTCCTTCCAATCACCATGAAGAAAGGCATTATTAACATCTAACTGATGAAGAAACCATTTATGCTGAGTAGCCAATGCCAAAAGACATCTAACAGTCTGCATTTTCACAACTGGTGAGAATGTCTCTTCAAAATCAACCCCATACTGTTGAGTGAAGCCTTGAGCAACCAATCTGGCTTTGTACCTTTCAATGCTACCATCCTTTTTGAGTTTAATTTTATAGACCCACTTATAACCCACTGCCTTTTTAGAGACAGGTAAATCAACTATATCCCAAGTATCATTATCTTGTAGAGCTTGAAGCTCCTTTTGCATTGCATCTATCCAAACATTATGTTGAGCAGCTTGGTTGTAATTAGTAGGTTCATGAAAAAGAAAGTGAGAATGCAAAGATTGTGCAGAAGAAGGTAAAGAACTGTATTGAACCAAGTTACACCAATGTGTACTAGAAACTGAATTGCACTGATAGTCTTTAAGATAGGATGGAGGTTTATGAAGTCTAGTAGAATGTCTTAAAGGCTGTATAGGAGGTAAATCAAATAATTGAGAAGCATCAGTAAGGTGATGTAGAGTAGGAGAACTAGAAGAAGAAACAATATCAGAAGAAGAATAAGAATCAGATTGAACAGAAGAAGAAGGTGAAGAAAATAAAGGTGAAGAATTAGAATCTGTATGAAAGGATGCTTGAAAAACATCTGGAGTTAGATCATCATAAACACTGGAAAAAGGTGTGAAAGTAGGTAAGAAAATGGAATTCAAAGTGGAGGATGATGGTGAAGATGACAAATGAAAAGGAAAATGTGTTTCATAGAAAACAACATCTCTAGAAACTGAAATGGAATTAGTGGCTAGATTAAGAAGTTTATAACCTTTTTGTCCTGCTGGATACCCTAAAAATATACAAGGAACAGCCCTCGGATCAAACTTAGTTTTGGTAGGTTTAGTATTAGTAGCATAACACAAACACAAACACCAAAAGGCTTGAGAGAGGTAAGATCAGGTTTTGTGTTATGCAAAACTTCATAAGGGGTGCTAAAATTTAGAGGTTTTAAAGGCATTATGTTTAGTAAATAAGTTGCACACAAAATAGATTCTCCCCAGTATTTAGCAGGTAACCTAGCTTGGAAAAACAAAGCTCTTGTTGTTTCTGATAAATGTCTATGCTTCCTTTCAACCACACCATTCTGTTGTGGTGTATGAGCACAAGAAGTTTCATGTAATATACCTTTGTAATCATAAAACTGTCTTATGGAACCTTCAGTCAATTCCTTGGCATTATCAGATCTTATGCATAAAACAATAGCACCAAAATGAGTCTCAACATATTTGACAAATTTTTGTAAAACAGAAACAACATCTGACTTATACTTAAGAAAATGTGTCCAAGTTGTTCTTGTGAAGTCATCAACAATAGTGACAAATTGATTAAAACCATTATGTGTGGAAATCTTATAAGGACCCCAAAGGTCTACATGTAACAACTGAAAAGGAGCAATGGTTTTGATAGAACTCAGAGGAAAAGAAAGTCTAGTTTGCTTAGCTTCAGGACAAACTGTACAAAAGAAATGTGATACATCAGCTGTGTTACAACTAGGTACCAAGTATTTTATTTGAGAAACAGGAAGATGGCCTAATCTTAGATGCCACAATTGGATAGAAGTAAGTGAATTAGACTGAGCTGAGACCAAACCAGCAGTAGGAGGAGAAGAAAATGAAGAAGGAGCATGATATAGGCCACCAGAAACTCTACCAAGTAGAAGTGGAGGTCTGGTCAAGTTGATGTCCTGAACAAAACACTCATTATGAGTGAAAATAATCTTGCAATGCATATCAAGACAAAGTTTATGCACTGAAATGAGGTTGAAATGAAAATCTGGAACATGTAAAACATTATTGAGACTCAATCCATTAGATAAAAGTATAGTGCCTTTGTGTGCAATAGAAACTGAATTGCCATTTGGTATAAGAGTATGACTGTTAGGACCAAAAACAGCTTTATAAGTGCTAAACTTTGAAAGATCATTACACATGTGGTCTGTGGCTCCAGAATCTAAAATCCAAGAACTATCAACACAAGAGAGAAAGCAAGTAATACCTGCCAGGTGAGACTGAGCAGGTGTATCAGGAGAAGACATAGTATGTTCAGTAACAACTGATTTGTGCTTGTTCAACAAATCCACAAGATAAATGTACTGCTCCACAGAAACAGTAGATGGTGAAGTGAGAACAGATTGTTGGATAGAAGCTTGAGCAGGTACAGACTACATAGAATCTATTTGAGATATGGAATTGTTTTGTGCAGCAGCAGCAATTTTCTTATCCTTAAAACCAGGAGGATAACCATGCAGTTTAAAGCATCTTGCATGTGTATGACCTGGTTTTTGACAATGTGTGCAGAAATAGGTTGTATTGGTAGGTCATCTGTAAACATTTCCTTGATTTCCAGATGTACCTCTACCAAAAGAAGAAGCAGTAGCAGGTACATGATAGACTGAATTAGGAGTTTGTGCAGCAATAACAGAAGATATATTTCTTCCAAAAGAATTAGGTCTATATCCTTTGTTTTGATAGGAATCAAACTTATTAGGCATAGCAGCTACCAAACCTATTGTCTCAGCTTGAGATTGAGATGCTATAGATGCAATCTCTTTATGTCTTTCTTCTAGTGAAAACAACTTATAGGCTTGTGAAACATTAGGTAAAGGTGGCATAAGCAAGATATTACCTCTGACTGAAGTATATTCTTCATGTAATTTCATCATGAACTGCATTAGTCTTTGATCTTGTTGTTGTCTATGAATCTTCATAGTAACATTGCATGTACATTTGCCACAAGTACAAGAAGGTAGAGGGTTCACAGCATTCATTTCATCCCAAATCACCTTGATCTTAGTGAAAAACTCAGCAATTGAAAGATTTCCTTGATGCAACTCAGCTAGTTGTTGCTCAAGAGAAAACAACTGAGCTCCAGAAACTATTCTAAATCGATCTTCAAGATCTTTCCAAATTTCATGAGCAGTACAAAAATACAAAACACTACGTGCTATACTTGCATCAAGATTAAACAGAATCTAAGAGATTACTATATCATTACACCTCCTCCATGTTGTATATGTAGCATCTGTGACAGGAGGAATTGAAGCTTCTCCAGTTATGAATCCTAGCTTGTTTTTAGCTGAGAAAGCAATGAGCATTGCTCTTTTCCAGTCTGAAAAACCAATTCTATTAAATTTTTCTGATGTAATTTGCTGTGTAGTATGGTCTGATGGATGAATATAATAGATGCTACTTGGATCTTGAGTTGGAGGAAGAACTCTTGAATTTCCAGAAGATACACTTGATTCATCAATTATAGCCATGAAATGAAGGAAACTAAACGAAATTACAACAGAAAATGAAGTAATTGATGAAGAAAAGATCCAAAAATGATATGAAGAAATCACTGTTTTGATCGTTCTTTGGCTCTGATACCATGACGAAGAACAGAAAAATGAAACTGAAGAAGATGATTAATGCAGAAAACAGAGAAAATGAGGAAACATCTTTAAGAGAAATTTAGAGAGAAGTTTTAGTGAGAGAAAATCATTCTTCTTAATTCTGAGAATTAGATACAAGGACTACTTATATACAAGAATCTAATGATGAGATGACATCATACACAACTACCAATTACATCATATAGTAACAAACTTCTAACAACTTGTAACAAACTTGTAACAAACTTTGTAACTAACTAGATGTACTAACAGATCTATTCTAACTAATTAGCTAACTAAACTTATGCAAGGTATGTAAGTATGGACAAACAATGTACTAAGTATTATACACCAATAGAAGGGATTACACAAGCAAGCAAGATAGGGTCCAACATCAGGGTCAAAACAGATTGTATTGCAACTATTCAGATGCTCAAAGGAGAGACCAAAACACCCTTACAAGTGCAAAACCTACTAGATGATCTAAGTAACATTTGTAATAATCTAGACTATGTAATATGTATTAAGGCCAGTAGGGGGGGGGGGGGGGGGGGNGGGGGGGGGGGGGAGGTCAATGATGCTCATAATCTTGCCACTAAGGTGAGACGAGAGTATAGTAAGGCCATCCTAAGACGCAAATAAGAACAATACCGATGCAAAACAAGGAGACTAGATGTTTATGGGAATGTAAAAGGGACAATAAAGGTTTTTAGTTGGAAGAATTTAAATTAGGTGATTTTTTTTTTTTTTGGGTTTTTCTAAGGTGTACCCATGACTTTTTGCGTTTTCTAAGTTGTACCCAATGTTTTTCAAAATTCTCAGTAATACCCTTGGGCTAACCAATATTATCTAGTTGTGCCCCTTTTAGCCAATTTTAAGTTACAAATTTGGTTAATTTTATTCAATCATACTCGTTTGAAGTTTCTTAAGGGATAAATCTAAATCTTTTGAATATTAATTACAATAAAAGAATTAATTAAAACAAAAATAACGAAAATTTTCAATGGAAAATTAATTACAAAGGGCACAACTTAGAAAATTAGGTGACTTTAAGGGTACAATTGAGCATTTTGAAAAACATTGGGTATACACTAGTACAAAATTCGACTTTTGCTGCGGTTTTTTTAGGAGTATTTGCTGCGGTTTTTAACCGCAGCACTTGGAGCAGCAGCAATAACCCAACATATTATTTTCTGCGGTTGAACCGCAGCAAAAAAATGGACTTTTTGCTGCGGTTATTCACAGAACCGCAGCAAATAAGTGGTTTTTTGGTTGGAAACTGCACTATTTGCTACGGTTCTTTGTAAAACCGCAGCAAATAGTGTAGTTTCCCACCAAAAAAACACTTATTTGCTGCGGTTTTGTGAATAACGCACAAAAAGCACCAAAAAAATAATTTTTTTTTTTTTTTTTGCATTTTAAAGCAAAATAAGAAGCTGAAATGTTATACATACATAGAATCAATTATTTTCAATTGAATTACACTTCTATCACAAAAAAATACACTTCTATCACAAAAATACATTGAAATTTAACTTAAACAGGATTCATTACTTGATTAGAGAATAATTAGTAAAAAAAACCGTAACATAAGATTCGGATGAGTGATGCATTAAAAAATTGGCTGCTACAAGTTGAATACTGACATCCAAGTGTGGCCGAGAAGCACTATAGCTCACACAGAGTCAAATAGCTAATCATAAACTTCATGTAATACCACAGAAGCAGACCTCAAGGTCTCCTTCAACTCCACATCCAACTGCCCTGATGACATCAAATCAAATAAAATTGAGAAATTGCTCTTCAAAACCTATATAAGTACCAACATCTTCTCCCAAACAACTGCGTCAAAGGACTGAAAATACATCACCTGAATTGTGCTAAAAAAGTGTGACCAGCTCAGGTTCTCAACCACATCTAGTTTGAATATTATGATCTATTACTTTTTTTTTTTTTGCATTATAAAGCAAAATAAGAAGCTGAAATGTTATACATACATAGAATCAATATTTTCAATTGAATTACACTCTATCACAAAAAAATACACTTCTATCAAAAAAATACATTTGAAATTTAACTTAAACAAGATTCATTACTTGATTAGAGAATAATTAGTAAAAAAAAACCGTAACATAAGATTCAGATGAGTGATGCATTAAAAAATTGGCTGCTACAAGTTGAATACTGACATCCAAGTATACTACATCCAAGTGTGGCCGAGAAGCACTTAAGCTCACACAGAGTCAAATAGCTAATCATAAACTTCATGTAAATACCACAGAAGCAGACCTCAAGGTCTCCTTCAACTCCACATCCAACTGCCCCTGATGACATCAAATCAAATAAAATTTGAGAAATTGCTCTTCAAAAACCTATATAAGTACACACATCTTCTCCCAAACAACTGCGTCAAAGGACTGAAAATACATCACCTGAATTGTGCTAAAAAAGTTGACCAACTCAGGTTCTCAACCACATCTAGTTTAAATATTATGATCTATCAGTTAACCAGAAAGCTGACTTAGTACTAAATTAAAAATTGCAAAGTGGCACCACTAGGCATTACTTCCTTCAACACTATCAATCACTAGATCGAATGAACATAAATATATCACCAATTCACCAGTTTTTATACAAACTAGCACCATTATGGCATATATATAAATATATCATTTAAACAAATGACCATAGATAAAAACATATGTA
Organism: Suaeda aralocaspica; assembly: GCA_016808085.1. NCBI lineage: Eukaryota > Viridiplantae > Streptophyta > Magnoliopsida > Caryophyllales > Amaranthaceae > Suaeda > Suaeda aralocaspica. The sequence goes on from PYUH01003992.1 coordinate 177,353, forward strand.
ATGCAGCAGGATGAATAACACCCAGAAGTCATGTTCTCCAGAAAATCTACATATACAAAAACCGGCAAATGGAAACAGTCATTACCAGAAATATAGCAGCAAGTTCTGCACACATTTGCAGTCAAGAGATTATCTCAGGAAACCCTCAACTATTCCATCTTTTNGCTATTCCATCTGCATCTTTTGACTTTCGCTTCCGCTTATGGACACGCTTCTCCTCCGTCCTCCGACGACGCTCCTCACGGCGCCAAATATCAAAAACACCCAAAACAACAATCACAAGCACAAATCCGAAATCCCCTATTGAAGGCCCCAAATCGAATTAAATCCCAATACTAACAATATGCACAATAACTATATTGTCATCAAAAACTTAAAAAATTAAGCAAAAGGTCAAGATAAAAGCTAAGTACCTCGATTAAGCAACTCAACTGCAACAACGACCCAAACTCTCCTTCAATTAGTTCAAAAATCGATAAATAATTAAATACTACTCCATGTTAAATAAAACCCAAAAAGCAGCCATAGGTTAAATTCAAAATCTCAGCAGAAAATAAATTCTTAGTATCAACAGTTCAACTGCAAACATTGTGAAGGCAAAAATTACCAAAATGAACAACAATACAACAACAATTTTGATTATTTACTGAATTAATGCCATCAAATAGGAAAATGTTAGAATTAATTGGAAACAATTATAAAAAATAAAATAAAAATTCAGGAAACAGGTGTTAATTTTTGTCAGAAATTGAAAATTAATTTATAATTNATAAAATAAAATTCAGGAAACAGGTGTTAATTTTTGTCAGAAATTGAAAATTAATTTATAATTCAAGTCAAATATTTCCAAAGAATTTATATTTTTCGAATCATACATTATATCAAGTACTAAAAAGATTGAATTGGAAACTTTGAAATAAGTCAGTAAGAGAGTAAAACCTGATCAATTAGCGTCCAAGGTGCATTGGAATCTATAATCGAAGTAAAACCCTAATTTAGAAACCCTAGATTCCGAAATTACCCTAAAATTCAGAATCAAACACAAAATCAGAAACCCTAAAATCTAAATCAAAAACCCTAAAACCAGAATCAAACACAAAATTAAAAGACGATGATAATCGAACTTCAAACCCGCGAGAACGACCGCAAAATTTTTTGCAAAAAAACGAAAATAAACCAGAATTAAGAGAAAGAGACAGGAAAAGAAAATGAGGAAGAGACGTGGAAATGAGGGAGGAAGGTCAGGCGAAATGGGGAGGAAGAGAGAGAAGTGGAAATGAGGGAGGAAGAGAGAGACGTGAAAATGAGAGATTGAGAGAGGAAAATATGATGAAATTAGGTTAAGTGTATCTTATATATATGTGGTGGTGAATTGGGCTTGGGCTGCTTATTATGTTTATTGAGTTATTTGCTGCGGTTAAGTTATATAACCGCAGCAAATACATTTACATAACAGTATCATAGATGACTATTTTCTGCAGTTCTTAAAAAATCACAAAAAACCGCAGCAAATGTGACGCAGCAAAAACCAATTTTTCCACTAGTGATAACTTAGAAAACGCAAAACCATATGGGTACACCTTAGAAAAAGCCTTTCTTTGGGGGGGAGGGGGTTGGAGGGGGGGTTGGAATCTTATTTGATAGTCTTAAACTAATATGAAAAAATTGCACACTTGAATTAAGGTGTGATTATGAATTAAGGTGTAACCGAAGGATATAAGGGATAGACGCAAGATGCAACGTGCAGTGCGTTAAAAAAATGAGTGGAGCTGCAAATAATAATAATAATAATAATAATAATAATAATAATAATAATAATAATAATAATAATAATAATAATAATAATAATAATAATAATCTACAAAGATAAAGAATGAAAGAGTCTGCTAAATTATTTTGGCCAAAGAAGAATCATGGAATGAATTAATAAAGAAAAATGAGGGATAACATTATAGGAAAAAAAATTAGGAGGATCGAACTTCTAACTTAACTCTATGAAAGTATACACGCTGCATTTCCTAGACAAGTGCCGCTACGCCAACACCTAATTTGCTGATGAATAATCATAACAATTTTGTCTTATAAGTAAACTACTTACAATACACTTTTTGACCTTTTATTTGGGGGACCAAGGCAGTTACCCCTGTTGCCATGCCCCAAATACGGGCCTGATTGTTTGGGAAGTGAGTATCATGAGTAACACTATGAACATTATACATTAGAAAACTAAATATCCAATGTTTTAAAACAAGAAAAAACACATATCGAATTATATATTTATATTATAGTTTGTGAGGTAAATATACAGAATAAAATTCTGAAAATTGAAAGTGAACATCAATAGTACAATTATGAATATTGAAAGTTTCAAACAAGGAAACAAATATTTACATATAGTTTGGGAAATGAATATTCAAAATAAAATTCTGAATATTGATTATACAAAAGTGAACATTAGATTCTGAAAATTGTCCAAACAAAATTGAACATCAATAATTAAATTCTGAATAGTATCCAAAAGCTTCATTCACCACTATTCAATTAGCCTTACCTACAAAATACATAAGCAATATGTCTAGTTAGAAATCTAAACACCAAGGGTAAAATTTTGAATGTTTAGAATTTTATCGTTAAAGTTCATAATTTGCAATATACTACCTCTGTAATCTTTTACTTGCAACAAAGGGGTATTATTTGTGAGATATAAAATATTCATTTGTTGCAAGTAAACGATTACGGAGGTAGTAATTTACTTGCATATATGTGAAATTTATGACTACACGTGTGAACATCCAAATGCAACTTCTGAACACTATATGCAAAATTCCAAACGTTCAGAATTTAGTCGTTTAAGTTCAGAGTTTGCAAACAAAACGTCTGAACATCCTTTAATTTACAACAATAGTTTTCAAACAGGAAAGAAAATGTTTACTTTAGCAATGTGTCTTATTAGAAAGCTGAACATTCGATGCATAAATATGAATGTTTAATTTTTGGATTGAATGTTTAGTTATTAATTACTCTATCATTTTTAGAATATGAAAAACATTTGATTCATTTGTTAGATCATCTAATGTATATAGATCAATAATTCATATATTAGCTAAGATTCATATGCAATTTGCACATGTCAACATTCAAATTAAAATTCACATTTATAAAACTTACTAATTTTCGTACTATCTTCATCCATGGTTGCTTGAAATTCAACTTGATTCTATGTTTAATCTTTAGATTTTGTTGTTGAAGTGTTATTTCATTGTTTTGATTTTTGTTTAATATGTCATGGTCGTTTGAAGTGATTTTGAGACAAACTATTGCTAATGTTCATAAAATTAAGACCAATGTTCAATTTAGTGAGAGAAAGTTCAATTTAGTGAGAGAAAGTGGCGAGATTTTAGAGAGCAAACGGGAGAAGTAAGATGGTGATGTAGCAAAAATGGAAAAAAAAAATTGGGAAAAAAAAAAGAAAAGAAAAAAAGAAGACGCATACATAGTATTGGATAGGGAACATATAAAACAATGTGCGGGGTCAAATTAGTAAGAGCATCATAAAATAATTAGGCTTATAATTTTCAATTAACATAATTAAATTTGAAGGAAAAAAAGAGAGGAAGTAATTCATGGTATTTTTTAGCAAATTAATAAATAATAATAATAATAATAATAATAATAATAATAATAATAATAATAAAATCAAATTCTTAATAACTCAGCAAAGCCAAAAGTGAGTGTATTGGAAACGAAATGGCAGATTTTGATTCTTAAGAATGAGGAGTGAAAAACCTATAGTAGATATGCTGGTTTTTGCCTATATCACCTTATATGTTGTGTGTATTGTCATTTGTCAATGGTAGAGAAGTAAAACTTAACAGCACTAAGGATTGATCGCCATTAGCTCATTCCTTACACAAACATCAAGGTCATGTGTGTTGTGAACCTCCTCCCTACTGATTTTAACTAGTGCATAATTCCTTAAAATAGGAGGTGGGATTCAAAATCACCCAGACAATCTCTGCACAATCCGTTTTGATTAGAAAATGATCCCCAGAATCCTTCCCAATCCTAAGACCTATTAATACTCCCAACATTTTAGCTTAAACCGGCATGGTTGCTAGGACCACACGCATCCCGCTAACTCGGCCACTTGGAGTAGTAAATTTCCAACCTACAGACACAACCACTCTATTCTTACTTTTCCTTCTTTTCCACGCACCATCTACTTGAATCTCTATTGGTTGTTGATGGTTTAGTATTCCCATTCTCCAAGATAGATGTTCACAAACAGGTGCAATCATTTCTTTAGGCCTTTGCAAACACTACTGGGTTCGTGTATGATCTAGCCATTGAGTTTTGAAACCTTCAATTCTGGACATCAAGCTCGTTACAACCAGTTTCCAAGACAGTGTGCAGCATAATTCCATGATTCCAATCTCCCAACGTTACGCATCAGCCACTTACTAAAGCTAATGAAGAAACATTGATCCATATGCAGACCTAGGCTTGAAGCCAACCAATTCTTTACGTAAGCTTACAATCTCTGAAAAGATGCTCCATGGTTTCCAAGTGTGAGGCACAAAACACACAAAGAGGTGAAAGAGTCATACCACGCTTGGCAAGGCTCGCTTTCGTTGGTAGAGCATCGTTAATCAGTCTCCAAAGAAAAATCTTCCACTCAACAAATATATCCGTTTTTCATATTAAATTCCAGATGTCCATGACAGTGAGCTTTGGGCACCTAATTAACTAAGACCAATAGCCCGATTGGAGTCACAATAAGAATAATTTGTATATATTAGATAATGGTGTATACTTCCTCTCTTAATAATAGGTTTTTTAAGTACTACTTAAATGTTATAGTAAAAACTATATCAAATATACTTATGAGTTAATTGAGTGATGACTCAAGTAATATGCTAGCGATGGATGAAAAACTTTCACACAAATCAGACTCGCATCCACCACTAGTTTATTCATCACACGTTTTTCATTTATTTAAACTAGGTTTTTCACTCATTTAATACAACAGGTGGAGCGGATAGGTGGATAATCCATTGGATATTTCCATTTTCCATCTCTAAAGTTGGACATAATTATTCCTTTACCTGAATTTATTTAATTAGAGGATCCTAATGGAATGTGATTTAAACAGGTCATCCTTTTCCTCTACTTGTAATGTCATTGGCCATGATTTTGGTAAAAAAAACGGGAGGTGAGACAATGAAATTGAAGAGTATCTATGTAATACCCCTAGGTGAACAAAAAACCCACTAGTAGAAACTTGAAAGGGAATTTGCGTCCTCGAAGGCACAACTGGACATCTGAATGGACCCTAGCTCTAATACATTTTGGGTGGATTGTTCCAGTAGCAAAACAAATCCTTGAGGGCTAGGCCCAAAGCACACAATATCTACCAGTGGGTTTCCGTTCACTTAGGGTGTTACAAATGGTATCAGAGCCACGTTATGACTTCGAAGATGTAGGCTCCCTTTCAAATGGTGGTTGACAGGGAGCTAGTGTTACATCCCACATTAGAAGTTGAGGTGAACAAAGCCTTCTATATAGTAGAGGGCTTTTGGGTGGCCTTTCCCATACCAAAGCATATCCTTGAAGGCTAGGCCCGAAGAGGACAATATCTACTAGCGTGTTTCTTTTCACCTAAAGATGTTACAATCTAGGTGCCTAAGAATCCAAGCAAGTTGGTAACAGAACAAAACGACACCTTGTTGAACAATTTGGAGAGCGGAAACCACCAACCTAGTGCAAGCATTTCCGCACTATCCCTCACCAATGTCACATTAATAGTTACCACTTTTAATCTTCATGTAAGAAGGAGAGGAGCGCGATAAATGTGTATCCATGCAACCTAGTCCAAGACAACCTCGAATAATTTAAAGTTAAATACAACTAATAGTCTAATAGACCTACAACATAGATTTCCGCACTCCCCCTCACCAGTGTCACATTAATAGTTACCACTGTTAATCTTCATGTAAGAAAGAAAGGAGTGGGATAAATGTGTATCCATGCAACCTAGTCCAAGATAGTCTCAAATAATTTAAAGTTAAATACAACTAATAGTCTAATAGACCTGCAACATAGATTTCCGCACTCCCCCTCACTAGTGTCACATTAATAGTTACCACTGTTAATCTTCATGTAAGAAGGAAAGGAGTGCGATATATGTGTATCCATGCAACCTAGTCCAAGACAGCCTCAAATAATTTAAAGGTAAATACAAGTAATAGTCTAATAGACCTACAGCATAGATTTCCGCACTCCCCCTCACCAGTGTCACATTAATAGTTACCACTGTTAATCTTCATGTAAGAAAGAGAGGAGTGCAATAAATGTGTATCCATGCAACTTAGTCCAAGACAGCCTCAAATAATTTAAAGGTAAATACAACTAATAGTCTAATAGAACTACAACATAGATTTATTAGTACATAATTTGTTCTCATCAACAAGAAAAATAGTCAAAACTCCAAAGTTAGTAAAAATGTTAAAAAGGCCATAATCAAACAGCTACTCGACTAAGACCTTCAACAACAATACAGTTGACTGCAACCTTGACGTTGCCTAAACTGAATCGTGTAATTTGATCACATTATACAGTTCTAGTGAAACTTGAGCTTGCTACATTTCCAACCACTAAAAAATGGTCAAAAATTAGATATTCTACAGTTACTACTACAAAAGGTCAGTGCCAAACTGATCCTTGACTACTACAACCCAAAAGGTCAGCAAAGAACAATAAGCAAAATCCTAACAATTTCATCCTTCACTTCATGAAATCCTAGTTTTCTAAACTTTTAACTTAATATACAAAACACAACAACAATGCACATACAAGAAGATTAAATATAGATTTCAAAAACATGCTTCAATGGTTCAACCTACCACACCAAACTGAGGACCTCTTGCGTCAACTGTTCACAAGTAATGGCAATGAAGAAGCTCTCTCCACCAACTGATCCATTTCCACATCGTTGACATTCTCGTATCTTTCTGATAGGCTTTTCGAGCCACTCGACCTGTAACTCCATGTTTTATTGTCAGTAACCACTATTTCAGCTTCATCTTCCCGAGCACTACTTCTCTTGTTTCTGTCCAATTGCCTCAAGAAACACTCCTCTATTTCACTCAATGAACCAGCTTCATCTTCAGGATCAAATTCTCTATTACAACTATAATTAGCAGATTCATCAATATCAGAAGCAGGCACTCTGACATCATAGCTGGTATCCATTTCTTGATGACTGTCATATTCCTCGTCACTCACCTGGCCTGAGGAACGAGATGACATGGGTGAATAGTTATCATCAGTGACAGACTCTTCACGCTCCCTCAGAGTTTTAGTTACTAGGGTTTTGAGCAGGTTCATGACTTGAACAGCATGCATTAGTGCAGTGAGTGGATCAGACATCTGCATCAGGTATAGGATAATGCAGCAAATCAGTTAGAAATCTGGAGTATCTACAGAAATAATACTTCATCTTTCACTACCATGCTTCATCGATAAAAGCCTTCCTTAACCCAGTTATCATATAGCAGATTAAATCAAGCAGAAATTTTAATTTAGGATCTGCTATACATTAGTGTAACATTTGAAACTCATGCTCCATTATTTGAAAGTTTTATGTCATAATCGCACATCAAACAATTTAACTCAGTTTATGCTTTTACCTTCTTGTAAAAAGGTTTTAGGTTTACCTATAGTATATAGTATATTACTATTGCCAAATATAATAACAAATAAGATTAAAGTTAGCAGAACCTCTAGCTACCTGAGTCATGTTTGGGGCAAAAACCATAGCAATATTTCTCGCATTCATCTTGTTCAAATCCTCTTCCTCTACTACATCAGCCATAAGATCAATAGCCCAGTTGAGAAGAGCAGCTTCCATTGGTTTAAGTTGCTTCACAAGCACAATGTAATCTTCTTCGTTATTGCACTGGAGAACTTGTTCAGGCGAAAGACCATCCAATACTCCAGAGGGGAGCTCCCGAAACCAGGTTTTGATCAGGCCAGCCAAACAATGCACATCTATGTCATCTGGCACAATGCCCCTATTGAGCTGGTCTCTAACAACTTTTTCTTGTCCATTTTCTGGGTTTATACGAAATATACCTTCTGCCTGCATAGCACATGATTCCTCAAATTAAACATTTTATAAACACACAGTCAAATGACTCAAGTAAACAGAAATATATTTACTTACCTTAAGACCCCCTTGGGAGTACAGTCTCTCTTGCATTAGAAGCAGTATAATAGGGACACTATTTCCTTTGGTATCATAAGAGCATTGCATAGATTCAGCTGAAACGCCAAACACGCTCACACTGCAAATATGCAGAATTATTAATAACATAATATTGAAGAAGAATCAAACCAAATCAAGTAACAATAGTTAGAATTCACTAATGCACTGAGTAGTAAAATTGATCCTAGGAGTCATAAAGCCTGAACAAACATCTCCATTACAACAAATATTCACCTCCTAATCCCAAGCATTTGTAGCCCCACTATATCAAGTTAAATGATGAGTTATTCATCCCCTCTTAATGAGCATATTCACCTCCTTGTCAATGAGCATTTTTACCTGTATTTGCAAACGTTGAATTATGCTTTAGTGGTTACTATTTACAAAAGGCAATTGATACCTTTTGTCTTTAATGTCTATTGTCACAAATTTTTTGTTTTCTTACACACTAGAATCCAAAGCAAATTAGGTATGCCCATTTGGGCAAAATTTTATGCGACTCTAAATCTTCACCCAAGTGCCAAAATTGCCCTTATGTAAAGGTGGATGTGTGTTAACACTTATTAGTGAGTCAATGAATATAATGTACATCCCAATTGACCCACATTATCGTTATCAAGTCATGGTCACAATTGTAATGACATACTAAATTTCATTTCTATGTGTAGTCATTCCAATTGAAAAATCCCAATTTCATATGTTTAATTTAGTATACGCCAACGCCAACAACAGAAAGAAATTGAACATTGCATCATCTCCCATAAATAATTTTACATATCAATCATTCATTCACTCGAACTCAAAATCAATACTCTATTTTAATAACATATCCTTTTTGCAGCCCAAATAATTGACATTTGGAATTGTAATTCACCCACAATGGCACCCGTGTAATACTATTGAACCACAGAATAACCTTCACAAGTGACTCAAAATTGGCGATAGCGTCACGCCTCTGAAACCCATGCTTAAGCCCTTACTTTGATGATTAAATTTTGCACAAGTTTTGACTTATGAAAATAAGTATTACCGTTTTATTAAGTTAGTTACACTTTGACTTTTTTCTTCTAACAAACAGATACGGACAAAGTATTTGCCAACTAATATTAGTTAGTTATCAAGTGACTACTTATCAATCGGATTATGAGGTTGTTCAACCATCTAAACTTTATTCCTGGGTATTGATAATTGCATTATCATGATTGACCACGTTCATTTTTAGTTTATATATTCTGCCAATTAAACTATTAAATGGGCCTATCCTCAAATTGAAAGCAATATTCAAAAATCAGAATCAATAAATGAAAGATTTAATTTAAAAAAAAAAAAAAAAAAAAAAAAAAAAGAAAAAAAAAACAATATAGTAACTAAAGCAACCTTTTATTGACATTTATTCAATAAAAAAAGGTGCAGTTATATTTTTAAAATTGAATTTAGAGGGGCCTAGCATTAACATAAAGAGTTTAATAACATAACAACCATCCAAGACTTTGAAATTTTACTCACATGAAATAACTCATATAACTGCACCTTTTTCAAAGTTTTTTTTTTTTTTTTTACTTTTTATTTTCTTGTTAATAGCATTTTTTATTCTTTATTGTGACTTTTAAATTCAAATATCTCCTCCAAAATGGCAACAAAGTACTCCTTATATTTTGTACCTCACAAATAAATTAAAATAATTTAATGTTAATTTATTATAATTAATTCCATAATTAACAATGGTTATCAAAGAAGATTACCCAAGATTCATAAACAAAACCCATTTAACCAATCCAAATCAATGAATCAACAAAAAAACAAAGGAAATAAAAAAGAAAATTCAAAAAAATTTACCTAGCACTTGGAACTTTGGTAGGAATTTCAACTTCAAATTCAACAGGAAGACCAAGAAAGCCATGAAAACGGTCAAAAGTAACATGAGTAATATGCTTGACATTAGTAGGCCAACCAATATCCATTTCTTCATCATTATCATCTAACTTCAAACCCAAATGATGAACGGTCGAAAGAACTTCTTCTCTTCGATCTACACGACATGAAATCATAGACTTTCTTAATGCAGCTAACAACAACGCAACTAATGAAACTTGATTTTGTTGGTGTTCCTCCTCTTCAAAACAATCCTCTTTCGTTTTTGTACAACTACCTCTTCCACCACAACCTCCGCCTTTAGTAACCATGATAAGTGTCATTTCTATATTTCTCTTGTTTTTAATGTGAGATTTATAAGGTTTTGGTTTTTGGTCTTGTTTTTTCTGTGTGCGTGTAGGATTTTGATACGATAAGTTTTAGTTTTGTTTGTTTGTTGTTGTTTGTTTCAGTTTGTGTGTTGTACTTGGGCAAGGGAGCTAGGATTTACCGTATGGTGGGTCACCATTCCCTGTGATAATTTAAAAAAAAAAATTTAATACCGGACTGATTTCAATACAAAAATTTATTTTAAAAAATATTTACATTACAATAAAATAGTATTAAAAATACAACTTACAAGCTAAAACAATTGCTAAAAACATGTTACAAATAAATGCTATTCTAAAACTATTACCATAACTGATTAGTTGCAACAAAGAGGTATGAACATTAAAAAAATGGCTTGTTCACAACACATTTTCATGTTTTGATATTGTATTAAATTTCAATTAATAGTCATCCTACAAAAAATTAATCAATTAATACGGAATGTGGAAATTCAGGAAATTATATAAATCTATAATACTCATTATTGCATTCAATTAATCTCAAAACAACAATAACAATAACTTAAATAGCTATTTAATATGACAACAACAAACATTAGTAGAACAACAATCAACATAACAAGTAAACATATAAACGAGTAAAACGACAACAAGAAGTAACTGAAGATTTGAAGTAATCTAAAACTGAACAAGTAAATAACAACAAATCTGAAAAAAACAAGAAAAGAAACAAATCTAATTGAACCAATTGTCTAATCTAATTAAACAATTAATTTCAAATAAACATAGTAAATCTGAAAACAATTATCTAAAATTTAAAATTTAAACAAAAGTTGATATCAAACATTTAAACATACCTAGATTAAGATTTGAGAGTCGCGTCAGGCGTCAGGCGTCAAGCAGCAGCTCAGCAGTAGCAGCGATTAACGAAGTTTGAAGGAACGGCAGAAAAGTCAACGACAACCACTGACCTTAAGTGGTGCACCGGTGAAACACTGAGCCGCTGTCTGTTAAGGTAAAGACTTTGAGAAAGATGAGAGTTTTTTTTTTTTTTGTTTCAAAATGAAAGAAAGAGCTAGTGTCCAACAGAGTTGTAAAAGTAGTTGTTGAGTGAGTTTAAACTTTGGGATATTTTTTTTCTTTTCTTTTTTTTTTTTTTTGGGAGTTGGGATTCAAACGGTCATCTGCCGTTTAATTATTTTTAGTATCTTTTTATGTGTGTTTATAATGGGACAGCGAATTTATTTGTGGTTTGACTCTTTATTAATTTGAATTAAAACCGTCACGATTTAAAATTCATTTTTGGGCTTAGCCCACATACAAAACAAGTAATTTTGGGCCTCGAGGTTCAATTACAAATTTACAATCTGATCAATTGTTATACTATACAACTGATAATATATTTCAGAATATACTCACTCACATTTATATTTTGTTTTAATGTAATATTCATTTTCCTATAAGTAATATTAATTTTATTGAATATAGTATTCACTATACACTACTTAAAATATTATAAGTTATTGTTAAATCTTCTTTGTCTTGTTCTGATTTTCAAGACAAATAATCTTAACGCACTACTACTAGCATTAATCATATTATCAACCTGGCCCAGCCGTCGGTCCCATGGGTCGCGCTGTTATGACTGCCACCCTACCCTTTTTACAAAAAAAAAAAAAAAAAAATAATAATAATAATAATAATAATAATAATAATAATTGTTGTTGTGGTGGTGGTGGGAGGGTGGTTTGGTGGTGCGGCAAGTGTTGGTCGGGTGTTGTTACCGTAGTTACTGACAGAAAATGAGAAAAAGGTATTTTTGTTCATTCACAAGTGAAATGTAGACGTCGCTAAGTAAAAGCAGACGTCAAATAGTAATCCCCTCCTAAAACCACCTTCCACTGTGTTTTAATCTTGAAAGTCTAGAGATGGTGGTTCATGGTTTTGAGAGTGCGATATTGATGGAGACAAATTAGAATGATAAGGAGAAAGGTTATAATGATAATTTTGTAAATTCGTAGTAAAGTGTTGTAGGAAATTTTGGCTAAAGTTTTGGGGAAATTTTGAATTAGATTGTGGTGGGACATTGGATATGAAATTTTCAAGGTTATTTCGAACATAATTTGGAGGGTAATTTTGTGCAAAATTACAAACTTTTTTTCAACATTATGTTGTGAATTTCGCTTACCTTTAGCCTTCTTTTAATCATAATTAGGATTATGAGGTTCATAATTACGGCTACAAAATTACTAAAAAAATGGTAACAAAAAACAGAAGAAATTATAAAGATTTTTGTGACAAAATGAAAATAACTATTTTTTTTTCAATTACTAAAAATAGCTAAAAAATTAATGTTCCCAAAATATAGCAATATTGGTGTAATACCCCATATTTTCATGCATTTTATAAACTTAATAATTATAAAGTGCATTTTCATCGCAAATTTGCGACAGAAAATTCCGTCGTAAATTACTTCAATAAAAAAAATTGAAATTCAGTTAACACTCAACATTTTCCAAAATTCCGTCGGAATCGGGAAAATTCCGTCGTAAATTTCAACAGATTTTTGATCCGTCACAAATTTTCTATGAAAAAAAATCAGTTGGAAATTTGCGATATTTCCGACGGACTTTTTGTCCGTCGCAACTATTCTTAAAGCTCCTTGAGGAAAATATATTATAGATGAAAATAAAGGAGTTTTCTCATTATTTGCAGGAGGGAAGAAGAGAAAGATTGTTTACAGGCAGATATATTTGATGGTATGAGTTCTATTGCAGATATAGTTTTTAGATCGTCTTAGCAATTTTTTTTCCAAGTTGTGCTGAAATTAGTTCGTCTTTACAAATCTTTATACAAATTAAGAGTAAAATTCATCAATAAACTTATATTCTCAATGCCATAATTTGATTCAATTCTTTCAGCTATAATTATTATGGTTTAATAACTTATTATTGATTTATGTTTCTACTTATATAACCTCAGTGTAAAGCTGTCTTTATTGATTTTACCTTTCCCTAGCTCAATTTGATTTGCTTACCTTTCCCTAGCTTCTTCATTATAGCAGCCATTAACACACAACAAAATAAAAAGCTTTTCCTACTCTTTAGTCTTCAATCCTTTCCTCCACTCTTTCTCTCTTCTGCCATTTTCATTAGGTTAGGGTTTTTTTCCTTTCATTTTTTTTTCTGTAATGAAGATGATCTGTTTTTGGTTGTAGCGGCTGGAACTCAAGGCAGGCAAAGCAGCGACGAATGAATTAAAGTGTAGGTTTTGTTTGATCTTCTGAACATGAATCGGTACGAGATTTCTGCGATTTTGTTTGTTCTTTGTTGCAATCCTATTATGTTTTCTTGATCAATTGAATTGTGCGATGCTTGGTTAAGAGGCAATATCTCTACTTTAATTATGTTTATGTTAATATTCATGGTTTTGGTGGTTTTAGATATAGATTTTTTTTTCAATTTAATTTGATTTTTGGGGATACAGGTTTTGATTTTGTTAGTTTTGTTTAAAAGATGATTGTGCTCATTTTTTAAAATTATAATTTTAATGAAAGTTGGGTTTTTGAGTGAGGTTAATGTAGGTTTTTGTTATCAGAACTCGTGGTTTTGCTGCCTCGATTCTAAGGTGATTTTCTATCACTCTCTTTAATCATGATTAAGAAATTACTACATAATCTCCCACACTTTGCACGGGTAGAATAATTTTTTATTTTCCATCTTTCATATTTTTGCCTACGATTGAATTAGAAGGAGATTCAATTTGATTGTTGATTCTAATTAGACCAGAGTGCAAGGTAAGGGAAAAGCACCTACTATTGTTTTAATGTTCAAACAGTGCGTCGTTCCAAATCATTTAACTTTTGGTGAAAAATTAAGACAGGAATTACAATACCGAAGAAAAAATTAATTAGTGGTTTTTTATTTGACCTTTTGTTTTAAAATGTTGGGTCAACTACCGGAGCACAAATCAATTCATATAAGCGCAAGTTATAGGTGGGAGAGCTGAAATCACCTGGAACATGAGCTTTAGATCCAATTTGAGCCTCAAGAGTTAAAGTGTAGTGTAGGGGAGAGAGTGAGAGAGAGGAAAAGTTGATAGAGAGCATTTTCACCTTTTTTCAAATTTCATAAATTTCATTTAAAGTTTTATACTTTTATTTTGGGGCTAAATGCTTGAGATTATTTACGCCTCAATAATAACCTTCACCTCTTCTTATTTTTTTTGCTCCTGAGTAGATTTCAATTTATTGTTGAGCAACTTCTAAAATTTCAATTGAGTTTTTTTTGATATGATTTACTGAATATTAAGTCCAATAAGTTCTTTTATTAATTCATCCCTTTACGGTTTTTTTTTTTTTTTGGTGCAGGTATGTGATAGTATGTCTTTTATTGATGATTATCTGGGTTTTGTACACATCAATCTTAAAATACTTATATTTTTGAATCAGCTTAATCGACTATAATAGACGGAAACATTGAATTCAACAGAATTCAATATATCATATGTAATTGGAAAAATTGATAAAAATAATCCAAACTTTGGTCGAACTTTTAAAAAAAGACCAACTTTGGATTATTCAAAATTAGACCCAATTTTAAAGTTGGGTCCAATTTTGAATAATCCAAAGTTGGATTTTTTTATTAAAAGTCCAATCAAAGTTGGGATTATTTTTATCAATTTTTCCTATATAATTTTAGCTCATGATTCCATGAATTTGATGCAGTTGTTGAAATTTCTTTGTGCATTTGCTTTTTTGCAGCATTGCCAAGATTGTTGTGGGCACAAAAGTCTTTTCCAATCTATGCGAGGTATAACCATATTGCTATTGAACTACATTTGACAGCTATGTAGTTTGATCTACTTTTAGTTTTTCTTTTGGCGTGATTCAAGATTATTGCTTGGAAACTACTCTATGATTATGTCGATCTTCTGTAAACTAGTTTTGGGTCTATTATCAATTGTACAAAAGTTGGAAACTTGTAATTGTAGTTTCTATTCATGATTCAATCAATATACAACTTTGTGATTGAGTGATTCATTGGCTCTTTGTATGTCATAATTATGCTATTGAATGAATAGTTGATGGTAATTGGAAATATAATTGGATAGTGGTAGTGTTCTCATTTTGTTTTACTTCTCAATTTGTTTGAATTTCAATCGTTAGATGTCTTGGGTAGTGTGCTTTGGACATACTTGTTCTTTTGGCTTATATACATGATCAAACAGAGGATGACTAGGAATATTTGAGGACTAAAGGAAGTGAAGGAAGAGTGTGTGGAAGGGTATTGTCATCCACTCTGTCAACGTGAATTGTAGTCTTTAGGCATGTTTTAACTTCCCAGTAGTTTTGCAATTGTGGAATGATATGCTATATTGATGCTAAATGATGGTTGTGGAGCAGTGGAGGTCAGTTTGTGTTTCCCGCCTTGGGGAGTTGTGAAAATAAATTGTGATGCTGGTGGTGTTATGGGTTTAGGTGTGGTGATGCGTGACGATAAGGGGGATGTTATAGAGCAGCTGTCCACCAGTTGCGTGTGTAGTAGGATCCTGAAGTAGCAGAGGCAAAGGCAGTGCTGTTTATTGACTCAAAGAATAGAACTTTTGTAATATAGGAAAATTAGATCAAATTAAGTTTAACAAAGTAAATGATTAGAAAGGCCTGTGTTTAATTAATTTGTTGTTCATGATGTATTGCTTTAGTGTACTCAATTCAGCTATGAGTATGGGTATGAGAACTCAATTTGCTACTTACTTTAATCAGCCAAAAGGCGTACTTATTTATTGTATAGTTGCACGAACTGATTTGGATTTTAATACTGTTTCATGATTAGCAACATGTGTTGCATTTTATGACTGCTTCATGATTAGGTTGTAAGAGAAACATAAGAAAGAAAAATAAGACATTGCGAGATTGTGGCTGTCGTAATATAAGAGGCATATGCATGAAATTCAGATGGGTCGGCATATACTTGAGCAATGACTTTTGTTAGCATTGTATAGTGTGCTAGATTAGTTGGTGTTTACATCCATTTTGACTCTTAGTGTTCTATTTCAGCTGTTTACTGTGTTCGATCTATTTCAGATTGACAAATCTTGGATCGTTTACATGTGAATTTTTTTCTTCTTTTGAATTTTGGGTTTAATATCCTAGGCTTTGTGCTAATTTTCCGTAATTTGATTTATGGAAATGGTGGATTGTAGAAAGAAGAGAGTAGCTGAGATCAGGGCTGAGCACTGGTCCAGAACCGGACCGGACCAGCTGAACCGGCGGACCAGAATGTAAAAAAAAATTTGGACCTGGACCGGACCTGAATTCATTTTGATCCAGACCTGGACCAGGCCTGAATATTTAGGTCCAGACCTGTTAGACCTGTTTTATATTTTTTTTGCTCTTTCAATTGAAAATTTTTATAAAAAACCTGTTGGACCGGTTGCACCTGTTGTTACTTATCTTAGAGACTTAGACTTCAAACATAATAACATAGGATCTAAATTAACGACATAAAATCTAATTAGTAACGATTACAAACATTAAAGTACGCAAATACTTCCAGCTACATTACTACTTTACAAGTTTTAGTTATTAATTTTTGAAAAAAAATTATTTTTAATAATTATTTAGGACAGCCGGTCCGGACTTGAAAACCCCGGTTTTGGACCGGACCGCAAGACTGGCACCCCAATTTTTTTGGACCTGGACCTGGACCTGGACCGGAATCAGCCGTCCGGTCCGGTCCAAATTCAGGTTTGGTCCGGTTTCAGGTCCAGACCGGACCTTTCTCAACCTTAGCTGAGATAGAGGAGGATTTAGAAGCTGCAAAATTTGGGTCAAATATATTTGTTTCCAGGTCTTTAATCGTGAGGTTTCTAAAGCTCCTCAAGAGGGTTTAGAGTGTTGTTATTTTGTATAAAGATGAGTGAGTTTTGATCCTTTTTAATTAATTGTTGTTGTGATTAAGTTTTAAAGAGCAGTATTCAGATGTTGTGGCTTCAATACTTGCTTCTTAGGTGTGATTTTTTTATTTTTTATCGCTTTATTTAATCTTGGTTATGTTTTTAGATTGGGTTGATGATCGGGAAAGGAGCATGTATATCATGATTAGGTCATTAACTCATTGGGCATATTCAGTCCATGTACCACGTAAGTTATTTGGCATCTTTTATTTACAATTTGTTGTAGCTTTGATTTGGGGGTTCTTTTTTCATCTTTAGTTTATTCCATATTTTCATCTTTAGTTCATTTAGCTTTTGTCTACATCTTTAGCTTTGGACATTTACAGCCTTGTTGGTTACATCTTGCCCATATTATCATTGCACTATTATTTATGTTATTAAATTTTGGATTCAATCAAGGATTTGTACCATCTGACGATTTTGGTTTTCAAGTTTTAAATTAGAAGAACAAGTTTAGTTTACACAAATGTGAACTATTTGTGCACTTAGCCTAAATGTTACTGGCTTAGTTTGTTTGTGTAATTTAAGGTTTGCAAATAAAACTTGCTACATTTATTTGCTCAAAATACTGGTAGTGTATTATGTGGGATGGAGAGTGTATTATATTTCTGACACTAATGCATAAGTTCCTACTTTCAGGTACATAGCTATCTTAATCATGATTTAATATGGAAGCATCTGTTATAAGACTCTCATGTTTGGCTGGGTAGGTTAGAATGTGTTCTTCATAACATTGTAGATCAGATCAGAGGCTCGGTATGAGCCTTTCATGCATAATATTATGGTTGATTGCGGATTTTGTAACTAATTGAAATGGTTTTCACCATTTTTTTTTATTTAAACTTTTTGGGTGAATATAAGACATTAATTGTGTGTAATAAAAAAGGTACTCCAAATTGTTTATTTTGGGAGTATATTAACATCCTTTTATAATGAAATAATGAATCCTCTAAATATTTCTATGAAATGTATTCATAGGACATCTAACATCATTATTACATGTCACCAACTCACAATCGATCATCATACATCCGGATTTCCTCGTGTGTAGACAAGAAATTTCACATAAGATTTCTAAAAATGTAGGCTTTCCTTATTTATTTTTAAAATGTTTTGCAAACCCTTAACTATCACCCTTAATTTCTTTTCATATAAACTTTAAACAATTATAATGCACAAACAAAAGCCTTAGTTTTACATTGGGAAGCATTATAATGCACAAACACGAGCCTTAATTTTACAGTTGAAAACACCGCGCGCGTAGCGCACTTGCTCTCCACTAGTATATATTAAAAATAATCTATTAAACATTAAAAACACTTGGGTGAGTTGGTAATTGACTTGGATTATGTAAGAGAGGTCATGAGTTCAATTCCTGTTGCTATCGATTTTGAATTTCTGATCCATTTTTCCAAATTTTCGTTCCAAAAATCCGGTCTGGATTTTTGAAATTCGGAAAAATCGAACCAGATAACAGATCGGAATCGGAATGGAAATTATCAAATTCCGATACCGAATTTTTAAAGAAAACATAAACCAGAAAACCGGATATCCGATTTTCTGATCAGATTTTTATAAAGGATAATAAAGTGTTTTAGAAGTAATTTGATTAAAAACTCAAGCTCCGAAATACCGGTTTTTCCAAAATGGAATAAATCTTTCGATATATTCGATTTTTGGGATTGGAAAAATTCTGACATCTAATTTTGCACACCCCTTATTATATTGGCTTATTGCTTGAGAAGGCTTTCCTGATGTGATTTTTTTTCATTAGAAATCATGATATTGATATTGGCATAATACTTTAGCTTTGGAAGGCTTTTCTATAATGATTTTTCTTTATTTAAAAAGGGTATGTTCCTTGAACTCCTTACACTCAAGAACATTCTATTTAATAGAAGTGTCACGTTGTGGTTTTTCATATACCTTTTGTTTTTTATTTGTTGGCTAAGTTATCTTAGAGGAAAAACTACCTTAGTTTTATCCGTTTTAGTGAAAAATTACTTTATTTTTTCTAAATTGATTAGATTTAACTTTAAATATACTCCCTTTGTTCCATTTTACCACCTTATATTTCTCCCTTTTGAAAATTAACTAACTTATGATTAATTTCATTTTTTTTACCACTTCATGTTTGAGAAAACCCAATAAATTAGCTAAACTTAGAAATCGATTTAAATTCGTCTTGGATTAATTACTCAATTATTACTTAATAGCCATTGTAATTGTTTCAAATATAACGGAATATGTTAGGTTTTGTTTTTATATGGAAAAATGACAATTTTATTTAGACAACTGCAATCCTTTTTTTTTCAACCTCTTGAACAAATTACATGCAAATGATGGATACAGTAATATATATATATATATATATATATAGATATAGATATAGATATAGATATAGATAACTAACTAACCATTAATATGTAATGATGACAAGCAGTATTAAATTTAAAGTTAAAAGAGCAATTGCATAAGAAAACAACATAACATAGGCTAATGCCATACAACAATCATTTTTTGATAATAAGTGTAGTCCAACCAAATCCCTGGTTTTGCAAGAATCGCTCTCCAAAGCCAAGATGAGCCATATACAACCAAACAAATGTAATGAGCTCCCCTCCTTTGCTGAGTTGAGCAATATGATATCTTGGCTCGCAACGAGCAGCAGCATAACATAGCAACTCTAGCCACACTTTGCTTGTTATATCCCATTGTTTTTCGCCAAACATTCGAAGTTGGTGAGCTAGTCGACATGCGTCAAACAACACAGATTTGCTTTTATCCCCTTTTGCAATTATCGGCTCAACAGCTGCTTTCACTTTCATTACTTCTTTACAAAATTCCTTTAAAAAATCACCTTCCTTCTGAGGACTTTTGTAATTTCTCCTAGAGCAGTTTGGACAGTTAGCTGACATCATGTTCTGAAAATGGTCGCACAGGGTGTTACCGAACTTTTCCTCGTTGAACTTCTGAGCTTCTGCGCAAGTGTCTCTGAAACGAGTTTCTGACATACCCAACACTGAGGACAGCAGTGTTTGTTGCCAGATCACAAGATATAACATGTAATCTGACAGTGCCTTGCTAAACCTAACCTCTGGAGCTGATTTGTCAATGTTGTTATCCGCTGTGTGGTAACAGATATCAGTAGCAAGGTGCCATATCAACACGCTTTCTTCGTATTCAACATCTACTGTCCAAGGGCTTAAGCACTCAGAAGCGAGGTAATAATCGTCATGCAAAAACAGATTCCCACGAGCTTCATAAACTTGCTTAGCTTTACCTGTTTCACGGCATAGTTCTGCTTTCCTCCTTATATCTTTGAAGATGAATTTGATAAATTTTGTAAAATCAAGTTTCTTTTGTTTGTCGACATATGTCAACCTCTTGAAAAAATCTCTCACCGATTTCATACCACAACGTTTCCCCCAATAATACCAATTTAAAGAAGAGGGATTCTTGAAGCAATAATTTAGCAAGTTGTAACTCGACATGGTTTTTGACCATCTTTTCGATTCAGGTCGTCGTGCCCATCTTGACCAACTTAAAACACAAATCATGAATCCCTTTATTAGCTTGTATTTGTTGGTGTAGCAGATGATGACCCACCAGTCGGAAAACACAAACATGATAGCAGCACTTATATCCAATGCTATAGCACCAGCAAACAAGATGTAGGTTACTATAACATCAGTCTCATGTAGATCCAAATGCTTCCATTGAAAACAAAACAACACTAATGACCCGACTACACAGAAAAAGCACAAAAGACGGGCAACTGCCCTTTTCTTTTTTAACAAAAATGACTTAGTATAGAAGGCATCATAGATCAAGTTTAGCTCAATCTCCATGATCTCGAAAGCTTCTTCAAGATTCCTAGACAGAAAAAACATTCGACTTTGATCGCGATCCTTCAAGCTCAAAAATCCATCAGCTAGGAGAATTTTACACATTTCGTAGTACTGGTGTGCATATAGGACCA
Organism: Suaeda aralocaspica; assembly: GCA_016808085.1. Classification (NCBI taxonomy): domain Eukaryota; kingdom Viridiplantae; phylum Streptophyta; class Magnoliopsida; order Caryophyllales; family Amaranthaceae; genus Suaeda; species Suaeda aralocaspica. The sequence goes on from PYUH01003992.1 coordinate 198,759, forward strand.
ACCGATTATGATCATCGTTTGGCTGATCAAGAGACAATGAATTGTCTGTACCCGTAGCACCAGTAACTGTAGGTTGCTGTCCTGCATCGGCAGTAACCCTAACTTTCTCTTGATCATCTTTACCTTCAAAGACAGTTGGAATATTAGCTCTTTTCGCCGAATAGAACTCTTCCATTAGCCTGGCATAGTTAGGACCAGGTTCGGGGGGTTTCATTAGGGACTCCCTGAAATTTTCTTTACTAGCTAAAAACAAAGCATAAGTACGCTCAAAGTATTTAATAACCCCATCAAGAAACATCAGAATAGTTGGTAACCACAATGGATTATAATTAGGACGTTTCAATGAACGTACAAAAACCCATGTGGTGATTGCTACCTGGGTTGTGAGCTGAAGAGCATGTCGACGCCACAGCTCGTTATCTTCTAAAGCAAGAGCAGTAATAGTGTCTGGACCACCGAGGTGCAGAAGAAGAAAAGGTGTCCAAAACGCGAGAAGAGCAGGTTTCTGGGCGAAATGATGACCTCTGCTGGACTGTATCAGCCCAATTATGTAGATTGCAACTACATCAGCTATCAGATAAAGAACCCAAATTAACAGCTTAATTAAAGATTGTGACACACTTTTTCTGTAGGGTGCAAAAAATGTGAGTAATGCTTGGATTGTCAAACTTGCGAGAATTAGGACACGAATTTGCCCTGCTTCCCACAATTGTTTCACATCTTTTGTATTTGCTTCTGCCATTGCAGAATTTTACAATCTTTTTTCTCCAATTAAATTATTATTTATATTTAGTTTTTTTTTTGGATTTGTTTTGTACTCCCACTATCAACTGGCAGAAGTAAGTGGAGTTTGGAGTGTCACTACGATATATATATATAGAGAGTAAGACCCTGTTTTCCTCGTCTTACTTTTACTTATTTTCAGCAAAAATAAGTTCAGATCAGCAAAAAAAAGTTCAGATCAGCAAAAAAAAGTCCAGTTCAGCAAAAATAAGTTCAGTTCAAAAAAACAAAAATATGTATTATGCAAATTAATTTGTACATGGATATTTATATTTGCACATCTTTTTAAATAAGAAATTATGGTATAAAAACAGTAGAATTTTAAAAACATTTCAGTAGCATTTTCGAAGAGAATATGTATTGTATGGAAATAATATAGTACATATGATTTTATATTTTTGATGGAAAATTAGAAATATATTATTTTATATGAAAATAAATATATGTTAATATAGATATATAATAATATTATAATACATGGAAACTATATGATACTAAAAAGAAGATGATAAAATATTATGCATTCCTTTGTCCATAAGATTCTTGAAATTTGAGGGAAAAAATCAGATTATATATAATTTAGAGGTTTCATTTTCACCTAAATAAAATTCAATTATAGTATATAATTGCCCTATAATTTTTAATTAGTACAAAACAAATTCAGCAAAAATAAGTTCAGTTCAGCAAAAATAAGTTCAGATCGACAAAGTTCAGCAAAAATAAGTTCAGATTAGCAAAAATAAGTTCAGTTCAGCAAAAATAAGTTCAGATCAGCAAAATAAGTTCAGTTCAGCAAAAATAAGTTCAGATAAGCAAAAATAAGACGAGGAGAACATGGCCTAACTGTGACATTCACTCATACTTTGAAAGTATGAGGTGTGTTCTACACTCCCATGTGTGTGGGTCGATATAGTTGGACGAGTAACATAGTGAGGTGTTGTATACTTCGATTACTTGTATACCTTTGTTATTTTGTTGTTACAAACAAATTACTGCCGCCGAATTATATTAGTTGCAACAGCTTAATAAAATAGAGAAGAAAAAAAATATATACTTATAATGACCAAAAATTTACTATAATAGTCTAACTGTTATCATGATTGACTCAAAATAATCACGCATTTCAAAAGTCCCTAATTAGGGGTGAAAGTTCGGTCTGTGGTTTGGATTATTGCCCAATCCAAATCCAAACCATATATTTTCGGTCTCTAAAATTTGAGACCAATCCAATCCATATTGGATTTCAGTCCAATCCAATCCAATCCACCTAAATTTGGTCTTACGATTTTGGGTCCAATCCAATCCGAATTTTAAAGATATTTTTTTTGTACAACAATTCCTGCTTCATATATTTGTAGCAATAATCTGTATTACTATACAATAACTCACTAAATCAAGTACTACACACACTTTGAAAAAGGATCATAGAGAATTTTAGGATTTTGCTAACTTTTGGTGTTTTAGACATAACTACTTAATAAGTAGTAGGCTTAAGGCCATTAAGGACTTAAAGGTTTATTACTATTCGGTCTAAAGTTCGGTGTTCGGTCTACCGAGGGGTCTAGTCCGAATCCAAACCGAAATCCGAAAAATAAAAAATTTACAATCCAAACCAGTCCAAATTACAAAAAAGTCCGATCCAAAATTCCAAAATGGTTTGGTTTGGTTCGGTCTTCGGTTTTAATCCAAATTACTTTCACCCCTATCCCTAATATCCGACCTTTTACCCCATCATTTCCATGGTGCACCAAATGACCTGTTACATATGGAAATATATAGGGATTTTCGAAAAGGTGCAATTATTTGAGATCAGTTGTCCAAAAATTAGATTATTTTGGTAAAAAAATTTTATTAATTTTAATCACATTTAAAATTACTAAGGCTTTATTCATATTTTTGTTGATTTGAATTTATTTTTACTAATTTTTTTTTACTGAAATCATTAACAATGTATTAAGGATTGAAACTCATTTTTGTTAAACTAAATTTATTTTTTACTGATATAAACTTATTTTTGGTGAAAACAAGTAAAAATAAAATGGGGATAACGTACCATAATATACAGGTAGCTTAGTAGTGCGACGGTCATTGTAAAGTCGTTGACTTCCTCGTTGGGGGCTTAATTATAATCTGTTAATGTTTGTTGTACTTTGCTTGTTCAAAGGTTAGTCAATAATGTATGTATGTATGCGTTAATTGCTGGTACATCAATACAAAAATTAATGATGGCTTTTACCTTAAACCTCTAGCGTGTTACAAAATTAAGCATGTATTCCTACGGTTTTACGAATTCACCATGTGCATCTATTCTAATATTCCATACTAAAAATATGCCCTTATAATTTAAAAGTTTTTTTTCTCCTGCTTCTTAAGTACTACATCGAAAAGATTGATAATGTAAACGAATAAACTAATCAAAATAATTTTGATACGGTAATAACCTATAAATTATCGGCGTTAAAATTATTTTGATAAAGTCGTTTATTTATGTCTCCAAATCTCTTTCTTAACAGTGTGCTGAAGTGGAACACTGCAAAAATTATAGAGCAGAGCAAATTTTTTTGTAGTTGCAACAATTGTTATTTCTGCAATAATTATTCTTTCTATCCCTCTAAATCTCACAAACATATTTCATCAAGGAATTTATGTAGTATAATTGGTTGCAACTAAAAAAATTGTGAAGGAAGTAATTATTTATAAATTATTTCTTTATAAACATTCAATCCCTTCTACATTTGCCGAGTCACTCCTACCTTATAAAATTCATCATTCTTTAATAAATTCGACATTATTTCTATAATAAATTTGGAAACTATTTATCAGTGTATTTTTTTTATAAATAAAGTTACGTAGTGAATTGTTTGAACAATAGGGGTACATGATGAAAAATCTGTATAATTAATTTTGCTTTGCCTAAAAAAATATCATTTTAAATACTTCTTATAGTGTTTTCTTCTATTGATTTATTTATTATATATTTTCTTACAAAAAATAATTATTTTAGCTGATACACTTTCTCATACTTATATCCATATGCTTACCCAAAGAAAATATTCCAGATGTTGGCGTTATCAATTAAGATAATATTGTTATACATTATATGTTGGAACATATATACTCCAATTTAAGGAGATTTATAAAATCCAACATCGGGTTTAAGGTAACTTAGCGTTTTAGCCTATGCAATGTTTGTCAACTTATTTCAGATACATTAAATAAATAGGTGTTAAATTTTAAGTTACCAAAAATAAATATTTTTGTTTGGAGTATAAGTTGAATTGAAATTATAACTCAAAAAGTGACCAAAATTGAGTTGCTATCAAAACTTGCAAAACATTTAAGGTGCTGAAATTTTCAACTTCATTAACAAAAAGTTATTTAGGATATCTTATAAGGTTAAGCTCTATTTCAACTCATATTCCTAAACAGAGCCGTATATATGAAAAACAAAACGCATGTGAAAAACGAAGGCGTGGGACATCTATAAAATAGAAATGTTCTTGAGTGTGAGGAGTTCAAGGAACATGCCTTTGTTTTTTTCTAATAAAGAAAATCAATGATTTTGAGTGTGAAGAGTTCAAGGTACTTGCCCTTTTTTCTAATAAAGAAAAAATTACAACAGGGAAGCCTTCTAAAACAATATGCCAGTTACCTAAAATAAATAGTTTTGTTTGGAGTATAAGTTGAATTGAAATTATAACTCAAAAAGTGACCGAAACTGAGTTGCTATCAAAAGTTGCAAAATATTGAAGGTGCTGAAATTTTCAACTACATTAACAAAAAGTTATTTAGGATATCTTATAAGATTAAGCTCTATTTCAACTCATATTCCTAAACAGAGCCGTATATGTGAAAAACAAAACGCATGTGAAAAACGAAGGCGTGGGACATCTATAAAATAGAATGTTCTTGAGTGTGAGGAGTTCAAGGAACATGCCTTTGTTTTTATCTAATAAAGAAAATCAATGATTTTGAGTGTGAAGAGTTCAAGGAACCTGCCCTTTTTTCTAATAAAGAAAAAATTACAACAGGGAAGCCTTCTAAAACAATATGCCAATATCATTTTATCAAAAGGCAACATTGTACTCGTTGGAAAGAATTTGACAAACGTTGTTCTCAACTATTTTTGGAATACATATAACAAGAGGATTATGTGAAAGCATTATGACGTGAAAAGTGGTTTAGAGATATAAGGAATACGAGTTCTTAATGACATTTTTATAAATATTGAAAATTTTGATTGGAAAAAGACAGATACCTCTTTAAGATTCATATATACCCCTTTTTCTGGTTTTTACGGTTTTCGATCAGTCCTTCACCATATAGTATAACTGCCTTCGTGTTTTTTAAGTTGTTACATTTGCCTTTTCACGGTTTCTAATACGGAACTTAAAATATTAATATCTCGAATTTGGTATAAAAATAAATTATAAAAACTATATTTTTGGAGAATATATATTGAGAGACGAATCAAAAAAGAACTCATGTGACTATATTTTTCTTTACGCTTTAAATACCAAAGTAAGTAAAAGCTACAATTTGAATAATGTCAAATTCTCCCATGTAGCAAGTAAAAAAAGTCGGACGGAGTATATATCATTTGTCAAGTGTATCAAAAGGGGTAGTATTAAGATTAAAGTGGTATATGTGTTTTTATAAGAAAACTCGCATTACTTTTGAAAATATCATCAACGAAATACATGTACCCCTATATATCTTAAATGTAACAGTTTTCACGATAAAAAAAAGTTTTCACATGATCTTGGTCCTATATATAGGGAAGAGATCCATTAAAAATTGCAAGTTTGAAAATTGTAAAAAGAGAAATTCACCAATCATCAATAATTATACTAAGAGAGAAGCTACTCAAGCCACAACTTGACAAGTGTCGCGATGTGGTCTTTTCCTGCTCAAAGACAAATTTTCTTGCTCATTTATTAATCAATTCAAAATTTTTTTCCAAAAAAATAGGAAACAATCAATAATTTGCTAAGGTGTACTATAAGCCAATGAATGGTTTAATCTTATTAACAATAAATTTGGCAACTAAATAAACATACTCTTTATATAATATAAAATTTAACGTAATATGCAAACTAAGTAATAGCAAAATATTTTCATAATAACTACCTATTGTTTGCCAAGGTATTACTAATACGTATATTAGTTTTTTTTTGGATATTTTGGACGTTATTTCCATCAAAAATTTTCGAATATTACTAATACGTATATTAGTTTTTTTTTTCTAACCATTATTTGCTAAAGTATAATAAAATCCAAGTGTAATTAATCTTATTAACAAAAAATTTGGCAACTAAATCAACCTATATAATATGCAATTGAATGTGAGTGCAATTCATTTGTTAAAATTCCACTCAAGAGAATATATTAATATAAATTAAACTTTTGACTTATTTTCATCCATAATATTAATTTGGAAAAAGCAAACAAAAAAAAAATTAGATTATAAGTATCAATTTTTATTGGTATTGATTTTTTAGGTTATTTTAGTAAAACAGCTTCATGTCAATTTTGACTAAGTTTATTATTATTGTATGGGATCTTAATTATTCAATTTTATTACCATTAAACAACATCTGTATTAATATTTTATTGCACTGAGTATTAATATTTTAAAATTGGCTACTATTGCACGGGATTTTAATAGTTCAAATATAAAGTTATTGAACGGGATCTCAATATTCTAACGTTGGCTACTAATGCACGAGATTTTGATAATTTTGTCAATTTAATTATTTTTGGTTTTACGTGATTTTTTTTAAAACAAGTAATTCATGATTAAGTTTTTTTTATTAATATTGGTATATTAGATTATTTTAGTAAAGTAATTTCAAATAAATTTTGTCTAAATTTATTACTGTTGCACGGGATCTCAATTGTTCAATTTTATAACCATTATATGGATCTCAGATCAATATTTAAAATTTACTACTATTGCATGGGATATCAATATTTTAAAGTTAGCTAGCTAATATTGCACGAGATTTTAGTAGTTCAAATTTAAAGCTATTGCACGAGATATCAATATTTTAAAATTCGCAATTATTGCACGAGATTTTGATAATTTTAGTAGATATTCATTTTTTTGATACAAGAATAATATTTTCTATAACTATTAAGTTATAAAATTTATTTATCATAATTTTATTGCTAATTTAGTATTCGACTTTTAAGCCATGCATCGCGAGAGCATTACACTAGTTTGTGTGTGTATATATATATATATATATATATATATATATAAGAATTAAAAAGTACACACATTTTTTTTGAAGGGGTACATCTGTTTTTACAATTAAAATTTCTAGTATTTGTATATATTTACATTTGGTCTCACCAAAAATGCCGATAATTAAAGTATACCACGTCGCAACAGGTCCAATGTATAATATTGATTGCTTGAAAAAATCCCCAATTTTGTCCAACGTAAGTTGTTCACCTATTTGAACCCCATCCTGAATCTATACGGGGGGTCCCGTTTCTCGGTCAGTGAGCAGGGGTCTAGCTTACCGGTCAACGAGTCAGGGTCCAGGGGTGAAACACCCTAGTTAGGGGTTTTTTGAAAACTAAAACCATTGCCGGAATAGCCGATGATAAGTTCCGATGGCCGAAATGCGCTAAAATTACTTTCTTCGATTTTAAACTTATTTTGTTCTATTTTATTATATTTTATTTTAAAAACTTAGGAAATTAATTAAGCGCGCAAACATGACCAATTACGTCGAACCTTCTAGAATAAATATTCTGGGAGGATATGTACGGAGTAAGGTAGCTTTAGGTTTATAGAAGCGTATAAAGTGAAATAGGATATGAATTTTGAAATATGGAAGTAAATATCGGAAACATGGAAATCCAAAAATTTGATCTTGGGAGCGTACGGGCGTTCATTGGGCACTCGAGCGCTCAAGAAGGACGAATATTGAGATTAAGAAAAACATCGAAAACTTCCAAAAACCGAGTCGCGAGCGCCTAAGAGTTGAAGGAGCGCTAGAGCGCTCAACACGAGCACCCATGCACTCAGCTCGAGCGCTTGCTGGGTGCTTCTGTGCTCGTCGCTTAACGCTCCAGTGCTCCTCCACCGTTCAAGCGCTCGAAGACGCCTCCCTAGGCACTTTATATAGTTACCTAATCCGGCTGTCATTCTTCACTTTTTTACACTTCACATTCACATCTTCTCGTACTTTGTGAATTCTCTCTCAATGTGCATACCCTTTCTCTCTCTACAAAAACTCTTTCTAGTCAACCCTAAAAATATTCTTAAGCATCATCCTAAATCCTAAGTCAAATTAATAATAATAATAATAATAATAATAATAATAATAATAATAATAATAATAATAATAATAATAATAATAATAATAATAATAATAATAATAATAATAATCATCATCATCATCATCATCATTATTATTATCGTTATTATTATAATTCAAGTTCTTATTCAAGCATTCTATTTAAGAAGTTGTTTTGACTACTGTACGAAAGGTACTTCAAATGAGGCCGACATCATCAACAACATCATCTTGAGTTCTTCAAAATATGTGTTAGTTTATGTGTTTTATTGCTTTATAGAGAATTGACATGTTTTGACTAATTCATGAAATATTGACTTAATTAATGGCTTGACTTTGAATTATAATCAATCTTAACTAGAAACACTAATTAGGTTGCTTATGTGATTATGAATGTTAATGCTTCTTGTTTTCATTCACATTGAATTCATGTTTATTATAAGACCTAAAATCATGTTTTCACATAAAGTAAAGATAAATTCTTGCAAACCAGCTTAGGATTCATAATCTTGATTAATTCTTAAAGTGATCACCCTCACATGTCATTTAGAAAAAATGTGTGCATTAATCAAAACCCGCCTAGCAATATTTTAATGTGTTTGATAAGTCCATTTTATATTCATTGTTTACCCCCATTTTATATTGGTTTTTGGCTCTAACACGGCTCTTTTGAGCCCGTTCTACTAACTTTGGTTTCTTTTAGTGTTGGTTTCTTTGCTTTAGTATTTATTGCAGGAATTGATACTTTTGTGTCGGTTTCCGCTCTATCCCGACCACTTGGCAAGTTAGTGAGAGTCTTGACCATTTCGAGAAGTTAAAAGGAAGCTAGGACGTGATTTAGAAGCCTTTGGGAAGCATAGAAGTCAAGTTACAAAGTAAACAAGCGAAGTTGGAAGCTCCGGGGGGCATTTAGCAGTGTGCCCGGGCAAAGTGCAATGTGCCCGGGTCGAGTGCATTGTGCCCGGGCAGATCGGGCATACTGCTAAGAGCTCGTTTTTCGACTTTTCCTCCTTTTTTTCAACTTAGTACTTAATGAAATTGTTCTTAGGTTTTCATTTACGCACTCTGTTATTCAAGATCCCTAGTTTTAGTTTAGTTTTCTCTCAAAAGAGGTGATTATTGTGGATCTTTTCAATCATTCAATTCAATACAAATTCAGGTTTTAATTGAATCTTAATTCTATTCTCTTTAATTCATGTTTAATTTTAGTTTATGTTTTTAGTTTTATTTTCTTTAATCTCTTATGCCCTAATTATTGTTTTATTTCTAGTTTTATAATTGTTGATTATTTCTTTAATTATGATCATGTCTTTAGTTTTGTTTTCTACAATTGCTTTAGTTTTTATGATCATAAGTGAGTTGTTAATTTTCTAAGGTTTCGGGAAACCTTGAATAATTAATGGATTAATTAACTTAGATTGTTTCAATTCCACAATTAGTAGTCAATTTCCTATTATTAGCTTGCTTGTTTATAATTGAATTGTGTGCAGATTTAGTTGTAATTTTGGTAATTGTCGAATTTGATGCCGAGAGGTAAAAATACCACAATTAGACCACTGAATAATAGGCGGAATTAGTCTAGGCATGAGCGAGAGCCGCTACATGAGTTTTGAGGGAGTCTAAGTTCGAGAGAATTAGTGAGCCCTATTTTGACATAATTGTGAGATTGAACGTTCTTTGTTGGTGAATCCATTAGTTGATTCTTGGTGACCCGAATAACCCTAGACCTTAAATATTAGTTTTAATCACCATCATTTCTCGTAGTTAATTAGTAGTCAATTACTTAATCGATAATTCTCAACCAAGGCCCTTTATACAGTCTAAGCCTTTTAGAACTAATAGAGTTTAATTGCTTCCCTAAGGATTCGATCCTTACTTCCCTAGCTACATTAGTTAGAATTTTTTGGTTTATTTTTGATAGGTGTGCGATAGCCTCATCAAATTTTTGTGCCATTGCCGGAGAAGCAATTTTTAATTCTGTTAGTCGGGTTTATACTGATTTCTTTTTATTTTTCTTAGTCTCAAAGAACTATTCAGTTCTTTGGGGCAGTTTCTTATCTTTGCTCGGAGTTTCCATTTTGTGCAGGTTTACAGGTTTATGCAAAACGACCACGAGCCTAATATTTTCATTTTCCCTGAGCCCGAGCAAGTATTTCTGAAGCGGTTGAGACGTAGTAGACAACGAATATTTCTTCCTCGATCTGTGGAGGAAACTGTTTCTGATTTGTCTCAGTTTTTCGAGTTCACCTTCAACCCGTTGTTTGAAGGGTATTTAGAGGTCGAAATGGTTGCTGAAGGAGAAGGACAGGGTAGAGGACCACCACCTCCACCACCGCCACCTGCGGCCCGTTCATTGAGAGACTATTCTTTGCCTAGTACGGAGTCTTTGGCTGGAGGTTATTCAGTACCTGATACCGATGCTGCTAATTTTGAACTGAAAGCGACTCTTGTGAATATGGTTGAACGAAATCAGTTTTCAGGGACATTGAAGGAGGATCCGAATTTACATTTGCAAAATTTCCTCCAATATTGTGATACTATCAAGAAAATGAATGTTTCTAAGGACTACATTAGGAGGAGAATGTTCCCATTTTCGTTGAAGGACAAAGCTAGAACCTGGTTGAATGATCTTAATATGGCTACAATTACTTGTTGGGAGGACTTGGCTCTTGCTTTTCAGAGGAAGTACTATCCACCACAGAGAACTGCTTTACTGAGGAGTCAAATTACTAATTTTAATCAGGAGACAGATGAGTCACTTTATGATGCTTGGGAACGGTTCAAGGAGCTATTGAGAATGTGTCCTCATCATGGGCTTGAGAAATGGTTTTTGGTTCAATCAATCATTCTACAATGGTTTGGGCAATGATAGTAGAGCTTTATTAGATTCTACTGCTAATGATCGATTCATGAACCAGGAGGTCAATGCTGCATATGAACTGATTAATGAAATTGCTACTCATAATTCATAGTTAGGTAACCTTAGAGGGCATTCCAAGAAGGGTGGAAAACATGTAGTTGATGATAAGTATGAGAGTTTAGCTGCACAGATCAATGCCATAAGTCAGAAGCTTGATAAGATTGGTACTACAGCTCCTCCACCATCACCTGTAGCTGCACTTTCGGGATGTACTGATCCTTTCTGTGATTCNCCCTTTCTGTGATTCCTGTGGTCCATTCGGTCATAGTTCCCAGTCATGCATGTACCTTTTCAGTAGAGCAAGTGTGTGCCTTTCAAGCCTACAAGAGCAATCCATTTTCCAATACATATAATCCGGGCTGGAAGGATCATCCATACTTTTCCTAGAAGAACAATAGCAATGTGCAGAATCCTCAGCAAGCTATACCACCTCAGTAGGCACACCAGCAGATGCAGAGATATGTACCACCACACCCACCAGGTTTCAACAGGCCACCACTATCAGCACCACCATTGCCGGCTCAACCTATCTGTGAAATTTCAGAGCTGAAAAATATAATGTTGCAGATGCAGAAAAATATGGAGGCAATGCAGGCTCACAACAAGCACCTGGAGACTCATATAGCTCAGATTGCACAATCAACTGCTCAAAGGCAACCAGGCCACCTTGCATCACAACCTACACCTCCAGTATCACAGGCACCATATAATCCCCCGAGGGACCATGTTAATGCCATTACTTTGAGGAGTGGAACTTCTTATGAGGTTCCGAAAATGCCTACTGATGATGTTAATTCTGATGTTGCAGGCGGAGCTAAGAAGACCAATGATGTGGTGATTGAAGATTTAGAGATAGTTCCAGATAAGGAGGCTGAAGCACCTAAGGAGAAGGTAGATGACACATCAATTGATACGATCCCAAGGTCACAGGTTAGATTGCCCTTTCCGAACAGGGTGACCAGGAGTAAGAATGATAATCATTTTAGTAATTTTTTAGATATTGTGAAGAATTTGCAGGTTACTGTTCCATTTACTGATTTGATAACTCAAATTCCTACTTACACTAAGTTTTTGAAAGACATTTTGAGCAGGAAACGCGAGTTGAGTGTGGTGGAGACCGTAGCACTTACGGAGGAGTACAATGCTATATTGCAAAACAAGTCTCCACCCAAGCTGAACGACCCGGGAAGTTTTTCTATCCCTTGTAACATTGCCCCCCTATTTATTGACAAAGCTTTATGTGATTTAGGGGCTAGTGTTAGTGTCATGCCTTTGTCTATTTGCAAAAAGCTTGATATGGGTGCTTTGAAGGTCACTAACATTACTTTGCAGATGGCAGATAGGACAGTAAAGTACCCTAAAGGTATTTTAGAGGATGTCCCGGTGAGAGTCGGAAAATTCTTTATTCCTGTTGATGTTGTTGTGTTAGATATGGAGGAGTATGCACACATCCCTATTATTCATGGTAGGCCATTCTTAAATACTGCAGGAGCTGTTATTGATGTAAAGAATGGAAATTTGACTCTTTCTGTAGGTGATGACAAGGTTACCTTTAACCTTGATAGTGCATTGAAAAATCCTATGATAGAACAATCGTGTCATGCTATTTATACTCTTAATGAAATTGTTCTTAATGACTGTCCTCGATTCCCTAATAAGAATCTTCTGGAGGCTCTTTTGTGTTTGGATTCTATTGCAGGTGATGAAGATAGTGTTAATAACAAGTTATGCCAGGATCAAAAGAAAAGGAAATCCCGTCCCAAGAAACGCCGGAAACCTCGAAAACAATCTTCTCATGCTTGTAATGTGAATACGACAAATGATGGGGTTTTTAACAAGGAGCGTTAGGCATTTGAGCAACCAATAACTCCGAATTGCTTTGATTGCCTAACTAAATGGGCTTCACGTTGATTCTTTGATCCTCCATAAGCTATGAGGTAACATGGTCAAGCTAATGAACTTAAAGAAGCGCTTTGCGAGAGGCAACCTGTACGTAGGTGTTTTTAGTTCTTTTTCTTTTGCTTTGGTAGTTTAGTTTAACTTAACTAAGTCTTTTTGTGAGAGAGTGTGAGAGACTAATGGTTGTGTGGAGTATTGAGTGTCTTGCAGGCTTAGGGGAGCAATTATGGAGTAAATAAGACGAGAAAAGGTCACATTGCAATATGCCCGGTCAGGCCGGGCGGATTGAATGGTGCCCGGGCACAATGCACTTTACCCGGGCGCGCATGACGTTTTCGGATACTTAGTTTTTTCTTGAAAAAATTGGAATTTGCAGCATGCCCGGGCAGGCTGGGCGGAATGGAGGTTACCCGGCGAATTGCGCTCGACCCGGGCGCACTGCAACGCAAAGAAAATTGCAAAAATTCACCATCTGGCAGTATGCCCGGTCAGGCTGAGCGAAATGCAATTTACCCGGGCAGAGTGCAATAGAGGCCGGGCGAACTGCTCGAGTAAGACTGCACAAAAACGTCATTTTGAAACGGTCATAACTTTTTCTCTAGGATGTTCCACAAGGCGTACGACCTACCGTTGGAAAGCTCTATAAGTCTAATTACCAATGCAGTAAGAATAAGATTAATCCAAGTTATAATTTGTGAGATATGGTCAAAACAGTGAGAGGTGGTCAAATTTCAATCCTTGTATGCTACACGCAATATCGGCTGTCACACACGCCTCTTTCTTATCCTTGCACAACTTCTTCCTATTACCCGTATAGATCATATTACACCCCCATGACTCCCTAAACCCCTCCACCATCTCTCTTCTCTCTCAATTTATTCCCTTCAGCACTGAGGACATTACTTAGTCCAGCTTGGGGGAGGTATGTTTTATTGCTTTCTTAGTATAGTTTTTATTGCTTTCTAGTGTACTTTTATTTCTTTATTAGAATAGTCATATGGTTTGTACTACTTGTTAGAAGTAGGAGTTTACTTATGACAAAAAAAATGTACTGCTTTAATTCGTAGTTTAGATTTTTGCTTTGCTTTTAGTAGTTAGTAGTTGAATTGTATGAATTGATTGAAATTGTTGATTAATGAGCATTTATGTAAACTTTATGAATAATGACTTCCTTGTGCCCCGCATTTTGTTTAAAAAATGTTTTTGATTGATTTGAGCATGTGATGAGCTATGTTTTGGGAATTGCCAACTTGGACTTGATCTTGACTTAGCCTGAAACAGTTTCTTATCATGCCATTATAGCCATGTGTAGAGTAGAGGCTTGAACTGTTTTAACCGAAGGATTTGAGCCACATACATTGTTTTATGCTTATTTCTTTTCATGTGTGCTTAGTTCCTGGTGCTTGTATGATCCGTGTTTTGGCTTTTGTCTCTAGTAGCTTGGCTTTGGTGTGTTACATGTCGCGAATGATAAAAGGCATTCGTTTCTTTTAGGAGCTTTCAGATTTTAGGCATTGCTTCACAAATTTTCCCTTGATCCTTATTTTGAGCTTTTTACCCTTTATTTGCATTTTAGCCATATTACAACCCTATTTGGCCTTGTTTTATTGATATATGCCCAAGCTTGGCTTGGGGGAGTTGTGGAGTTATTTTGTTGATGATTTGCAACTGCTGGAGGTTTTGGAGGATTGGGAAATTATGGAATGTTAGTTGTTGTTAAAGTTTAATAATAGGTCTCACATTAAGGCTCTGCATACCAATGTCTAGGCTAGTTTTTAATGAAGAATTGAATGTTATATTTTATAATTGGCCTAGTTATGTATGTGTGATGATTTTGTCTTTGACATATCATTAAGAGTCGTGAACCTAAGTTTGAAAATCTTTGAAAGTTGAAAGAAATGAAAAGAAAAGAAAAAGAGAGAAAAAAAATGATGATGAGAAAAATTGAAAAAAAAAATGTTGAAAAAGAAAGAGCTTGTGATTTTTGGAGTTATTGAAGTATAAAGTTCTATGGTGTGATGTGATTCTATAAGTAATTGGTGTGATGTAGGAGTTGAGTGTGGAGATGTTGATTATGTTCCTTGATTGCTACATGCGTATAACCTGCATTTACCACCACATTATCCCAAATTTTATTTTACCTATCACCCTAGCCGCATTACAAGCTTATAAAGACCTTTTTGATCGGCATGTGCATGTCCTTAGGTCTTGTGAAGTGAGTCAATTGCCAAAGCTAGTGAGAATTACTTGCATTTCGAGTCGACTTCTACATTAGGATTGAGTGACTACCCTTAAACACGTGCATGAGGTGTGAGATGTGGGTTTGGGTTCTCAAAATTTGCATTCAAACACCTTTTGCATTTGCATTCTTGTTTGGGATTAAGGGTGAGCTTCATTGTTTCTGCTCAATTTTATGTGCGGAGTGACACCGAGTGAGCTACTCTAGTCATCGTCTTCTATTTCTTACATGGTTGGCTTATTGATTTTGATTTAAGTAAATGGCGGTCAAGGGATTTTGATGGGTTGGTTAAGGAACTTACATGCTCGGGATTGCTTGAGTTGATTTGTCTTTCAAAGTTTCAGGGGTGAAGTCATTATTTGTTTAGTTGTTTGCTTGAGGACAAGCAAAGGCTTGGCTTGGGGGAGTTTGATAAGTCCATTTTATATTCATTATTTACCCCCAATTTATATTGGTTTTTGGCTCTAACACGGCTCTTTTGAGCCCGTTCTACTAACTTTGGTTGGTTTCAGTGTTGGTTGCTTTGCTTTAGCATATTTTGCTGGAATTGATACTTTTGTGTCGATTTCCGCTCTATCCCGAGCACTTGGCAAGTTAGTGAGAGTCTTGACCATTTCGAGAAGCTAAAAGGAAGCTAGGACGTTATTTAGAAGCCTTTGGGAAGCATAGAAGTCAAGTTACAAAGTAAACAAGCGAAGTTAGAAGCTTCGGGGGGCATTTAGCAGTGTGCCCGGGCAAAGTGCAGTGTGCCCGGGTCGAGTGCATTGTGCCCGGGCAGATCGGGCATACTGCTAAGAGCTCGTTTTTCGACTTTTCCTCCTTTTTTTCGACTTAGTATTTAATGAAATTGTTCCTAGGTTTTCATTGACGCACTCTATTATTCAAGAACCCTAGTTTTAGTTTAGTTTTCTCTCAAAAGAGGTGATTATTGTGGATCTTTTCAATCATTCAATTCAATATAAATTCAGGATTTATTTCAATCATAATTCTATTCTCTTTAATTCATGTTTAATTTTAGTTTATGTTTTTAGTTTTATTTTCTTTTATCTCTTATGCCCTAATTATTGTTTTATTTCTAGTTTATAATTGTTGAATATTTCTTTAATTATGATCATGTCTTTAGTTTTGTTTTCTATAATTGCTTTAGTTTTTATGATCGTGAGTGAGTAGTTAATTTTCTAGGGTTTAGGGAAACCTTGAATAATTAATGGATTAATTAACTTAGATTGTTTCAATTCCACAATTAGTAGTCAATTTCCTATTATTAGCTTGCTCGTTTACAATTGAATTGTGTGCAGATTTAGTTTTAATTTTGGTAATTGTCGAATTTGATGTCGAGAGGTAAAAATACCACAATCAGACCACTGAATAATAGGCAGAATTAGTCTACGCATGAGCGAGAGCCGCTAGATGAGTTTTGAGGGAGTCTAAGTTCGAGAGAATTAGTGAGCCCTATTTTGACATAATTGTGAGATTGAACGTTCTTTGTTGGTGAATCATTTAATTCAATACAAATTCAGGTTTTAATTCAATCTTAATTCTATTCTCTTTAATTCATGTTTAATTTTAGTTTATGGTTTTAGTTTTATTTTCTTTGATCTCTTATGCCCTAATTGTTGTTTTATTTTTAGTTTTATAATTGTTGATTATTTCTTTAATTATGATCATGTCTTTAGTTTTGTTTTCTACAATTGCTTTAGTTTTTATGATCACGAGTCAGTAGTTAATTTTCTAGGGTTTACGGAAACCTTGAATAATTAATGGACTAATTAACTTAGATTGTTTCAATTCCACAATTAGTAGTCAATTTCCTATTATTGGCTTGCTTGTTTACAATTGAAATGTGCGTAGATTTAGTTGTAATTTTGGTAATTGTTGAATTTGATGCCGAAAGGTAAAAATACCACAATTAGACCACTGAATAATAGGCGGAATTAGTCTAGGCATGAGTGAGAGCCGCTAGTTGAGTTTTGAGGGAGTCTAAGTTCAAGAGAATTAGTGAGCCCTATTTTGACATAATTGTGAGATTGAATGTTCTTTGTTGGTGAATCCATTAGTTGATTCTTGGTGACCCGAATAACCCTAGACCTTAAATATTAGTTTTAATCACCATCATTTCTTGTAGTTAATTAGTAGTCAATTAGTTAATCGATAATTCTCAACCAAGGACCTTTATACAATCTAAGCCTTTTAGAACTAATAGAGTTTAATTGCTTCCCTGAGGATTCGATCCTTATTTCCCTAGCTACATGAGTTAGAGTTGTTTGGTTTAGTTTTGATAGGTGTGCGATAGCCTCAACAGTGTTTTAGGACTAAACCGAAATTATGTATGCTAGAATTCAATATTATGATTGTGATATTACATATGAGACCAAGTAGAGGCCGCTATACGCGGGGGGACAATTGTGAACTATTCTTGTCCTTACCCTTGTCCCCAAATCCAGAGATATGAGACCTTATCCTTGGTTGTCAATTTTCCTTCGGGCGAGACCTAGTGGGGTTCCGTGTGCTCTAGAAAAGAGCACAGTGGCAACTTCTGTACTTAGATTTTGAGTTTCTAAACTCACTCCCTAAGCCAAGCATACTCATACTATGCAAACAAACTAAAGACATTTAAAGTCCATAAAAAGGGCACATGGGCCGGTCACAAAAGCCGTGGGTCCATAGTTTGGCGACTTCACTAGGGATATTCCCTTAATTTTAAGGGAGAGTGGTCTCGTAATTTCATAATAATAATATTGAATTTGTTTATTAGGCATAATGTATGCAATTCCCATGTGATGGTATTTGCTTTAGGATGCACGTCTCTTAAAGTATGTTCTATAGGGACAACCCCAAGGGACTTCTTTTAAGGATTGTTAGGTGAACTAACTAGGACTATTCCTTAATCAAAATCTATCCCAAACCAGGATGCGTGACCACATGACCTATGTGACTCACAATGGATGTTTCACTTGGATCACCACTAGGTTGTGGTGTGTATAGTTTGGACACACCTTAGTCATGGTACCTTTTGGACACCTTAAGCCTTACTTGTAGTCACCCTCTACTGAATGCTGGGGCAGTGAATGGTAATAATGCTAAGAAGAATGGGACATATATAAGCATTTCTGGAGGATAATTTAGGAGCAATGCATCATGAATGATCTATAACATGAGTTACCAAGAGGTTTGATAAGCTGATATTCGACATGTATTTTACCCCCGATCCCGATTGATTTTTAGCTCTAATACTGCTCTTTTGAGCCATTTCTACTAACTTTTGCTATTTCGAGTGTTTGTTGTGCTTTTTATAAGATTTTATAGGAATCGATGATTTATCGTTGTTTTCATAGCCCTTTGAAGCACTTGAAGAATTTAGTGAAGAGTTGAAGTCATTTAGGAAGCTTTATTGAATATTTGGAGTGTTAAATGAAGAATTAAAGAAGTAATTAAGGAAGAACGAGCAAAAACCGAGAAACGAAGCAAGGCGAAGCCAAGCGCCCGGGTCGAGGCTGCTAGCCCGGGTAGGGGCTGCTCGCCCGGACCCCTCCGGGCGGGTGGCTCCGAGGGGGATTTCCGCGTGTTTTTCTCCTTTTTTTAGCCTTAGTACTTAATGTTTTTGTATTTCTAATTGCCATTTACGCCTTTTATTATTTTACAAACCCTAGTTTACTCTAAGAATTCTCTCTAAGTGTGGAACTCTTTTCAATCATTCAATCAATAATATTCAGGTTTTATTCAATCTCAATTCTTGTTCTTTATTAATGTTTATTATTAGCTTTATTTTATGCTCCTAGTTTTATTAGTTTTATGCTTAGATTTAAATTCTTGATTATTGTTGTTTATTTAGTTTAATCATGTTTAGGACTTTATTTTCTATTATTGATTTAGTTTTTGCACTTTCAATTATGAGTGAGTAGTTCCCTTTCTAGGGCTAGGGGATCCATGGATTGATTTTGATGTTTTCCTCATAATTGTTAGTTTGACTATTAATGTTCTTGAATCCTGTTGTCAACTTTTATTGCTTTTAGTTAAATACTTGCCGGGTTTAATTGTTAGTGTGATATTGTTGAAATCGATACCGAGAGGTAAGATTACCACAATTAGATCATAAGGACAATAGGCAAAACGAGTCTAAGTGAGCGAGAGCCATTAGAGGTGTTTTGAAGGAGACTAGATTAGAGAGAATTAGTGGACCTTAATTCAAGGAAATTGATAATCTGTTAATTATTGTGTGCAATTCATTTGTTGATCTGTGGTGAACCGATGTCCTAGGCTTAATTATAAATTCGTTCCATTAATCGATTTAGTTCTACTTTTAGTTAACCTTTTAGTCATAATTCAACACTCAAAGGCCCTTTATACAGTTTAAGCCTTTTAGAACTAATAGGATTAATTGCTTCCCTGTGCATTCGATCCCTACTTTCCTAGCTATATTAGTTAGTGTGGTTTGGTTTATTTTTGATAGGTGTGCGATAGCCTCATCACGTTTGAGGAGAATTGAGGAGTTGTAACTGGTACATTCTCTATAAACTCTATTCTTGTTAAGATGTTGTTTGATTCAGGAGCTTTTTATTCGTTTGTATCTGGTATTTTTGTAGCTAGACTTGACTTAGGGAAACCTAGGAATGTGAGTACACCAATAACCATGCCCAATTGCAAAATTTTTAGTTGCTCAATAGTGTATGATAAAATGAAGGTGCATCTTGCCGGTCATGATTTTCATCAACGTGGATCGAATTTGGATTGAAGGATTTGGATGTAACTTTAGGAATGGATTAGTTAGGAAAGTACAAGGATAAAATTAAGTGTGAAGCACAAAAGGAGACTTAAAGATTCCGAAAGGTGCAATGGTATCCTACAGGAGGTTGCCAAAGACGAAGGACGTTAAGATTGTTTCTGCACCAAAATTGGCAAAGTTGATGACTAACGGAAATCCACTATTCTTTTGTTGTATGGTAAACTTAGGGTAAATTTCTGAATCAAGTATCAATGACATAGAAGTAGTGAGAGAATTTCTCAATGTATTTCTGGATGAGATTCTAAGATTACCACCAAAGAGAGCTGTGGAATTTATGATCGATTTGGTCTCTGGAATGACATCGATTTCTAAAGCACCGCATAGGATGACACCTATGAAATTGAAGGAGTTGAAGACATAATTATCAGATTTGTTGGAGAAGGGTTACGTACAACCAAGCGCATCCCTATGGGGCGCACCTATTTTTTTATTTGTGAAGAAGAAGGATGGAAATATGAGGTTGTACATCAATTATCGAGAACTCAAAAATGTGACCATAAATAATAAGTACCCATTGGGAAGGATTGATGATTTATTTGACCAATTAAAGAGAGCGACGACATTTTTGAAGATTGATTTGCATTCTGGATATCCTGAATGGGCAGTTTAAAAAAACAGCATTCCAAAGACTACATTTAGGACAAGGTACGGACATTATGAGTTTACAATTATGCCATTTGAGTTGACAAATGCACCAGCAATATTTATGGACTCTATGAACCGGGTATTCCATGAGTATTTCGATGAGTTCGCAGTTGTGTGCATAGATAATATCTTGGTGTATTCAAAGGAAAAGGATCAACATGCTCAATATCCAAGGATGGTGTTGGTGACATTGAAGGGGAATCAATTGTATGCAAAGTTGTTGAAGCATGAATTTTGGTTAGAGCAAGTGGAATTTTTGGGGCATATCATCTCAAAAGATGGAGTATCTATAGATCCGGATAAAGTCAAGGTTGTAAGCGAATGACCGACGCCTAAGAATGTAATGGACATCCGTAGCTTCTTAGGATTAGCGGTATACTATAGACGCTTTGTCAAGGATTTCTCGATAATTGCAAGACCAATGACATCGTTGATGAAAAAGGAGAAGAAATTTGTTTGGAATGAGAAGTGTGAAGAAGCTTTTTATGAATTGAAGAAGATTTTGATGACATCACTTGTGCTTATATTCTTGAAAAGTAGAGACAGTTTCGAAGTGTATAGTGATGCTTCGAAGAACAGTTTGGGTTGTGGGTTGATGCAGAACATGAAGATGATAGCTTACGCTTTGAGATAATTGAAGCCGTATGAGGTGGACTAACCTACTCATGACCTGGAATTAGTGGCGATTGTTTTTGCGTTAAAGATTTGCAGACATTACCTATGCGGAGTCTTATGCAAGATCTTTGTGGATCATAAGAGTTTGAAGTATATCATTACGCACAAGGACTTGAATATGATACAAAGAAGATGGTTAGAATTGATGAAGGATTATGACTTGGATATCCAATATCATAAAGGAAAGGCTAATGATATACGTGTTTTATGTTGTGTTTTCCCCTCATTTTTGGTTGATTCTTGTACTAAATAGTTAAGTTTGTGTCTTTGTTTTGATTAAATATCGTATTTCGATGTTATGTTTTGGAACGGTTTTAGCATCTTTAGTTGACTTTTAGAACCTTTTACGGTTATTTTATACTTTTTCGGTTATTACACGTGGTTTTCGGTTTTGTTTTATATGTTACAGGAGCGTAATAGAGAGTTATGAAGTCATTGGAGGCTAAAACGAGTAAAAAAGCACTTGCCTCGGGATGCGTGCCAAGTCATGAGAAGCCATGAACGAGATTCGAAGAATCGAGCGAAGAACTCAAGCAAGATCGTCAAAATGTCGTTCATCATTGTTCATGCGGGTGCAGCCTTTAAAGCTTCTCTGATCTATGCGTCCGCAACATAGTTCAAAGAACTCATAAGTCCCAAAATTGAAGACCTGCGGGTGCAGGGAAGGGTTCGTTTTTTTCCCGCAGGCGCAACTAGCGTATTTCTTGCCCCGTTTGACTTTTCTTCGCGGTTTTGCTTTTTGGGTGTTAATTAATTAAAAACCCAATTCCTATATATACTCTATGTAAAGGGGGCACGACCCTAACTAGTTTTTATCATATTTTTAGACATAGGAATCCAAAATCCCTTATTCTATCTAGAATTCTATAATTGATTACTTTGTTCAACAATTCAAGCTTTCGATTAATGCAATTCAATCATTATTTTGGTAATCTCTTTCCTGATGCTTTTCAATTCCTTTAATTTCATGAATCTCCTTAGTTTCTTAGTTTTTAGTTTAGATTAATTAGTTTTGCTATTTTGATTCTTAATTTAGTTTTTTTAGTAATTAATTTAGTTTTAATTAGTTTTTGTTCATGATCATGTTATTTAATTTTAATTTTGTTTTTGTTCCCTTGATTATTTGTGAGTAGTCTTTTTCTCTAGGTTTAGGGGATCTATGATCATGGTGTGAATTTAATTTATGTTTCTAATTAGTTCTTGGCTTTTAATTGAATTCCTATTATTGCATTCTAGCAATTGCAATTAAATTGTGGCTAGATTTAGTTGCAAGTTAGGTTATTGTGGAAATCGAGGCCGAGAGGTAAGATTACCACAATTAGACCACTGAATAATAGGCAAAAACGAATTTATGCGAGCAAGAGCCGGTAAAGGAGTTTTGAGGGAGTCTAAGTTCGAGAGAATTAGTGAGCCCTAGTTCAATGAATGCCAATGAATTGATTAGTGAGCGTTAATTGAGTTTGTTGATTGATCATAGTGAACCGATAGCCCTAGGTTCCCATTATAAGAGTTCAATTAATAATTTCCCGTCATTTCTTTAGTTTCGTTTTTAGTCTTCTTAGTTTTAGTAATAATTTACCGAAATTTCCACCAAGGCCCCTTACACACTTTAGGCTTTTTAGAACTAGTAGAATTTAACAGCTTCCCTGAGGATTCGATTCCTACTTCCCTAGCTATATTAGATAGAGTTGTTCGGTTATTTTTAAGAGGTGTGCGATAGCCTGTTCAGCTAACGTAGTTGCCAACGTACTCAGTCGAAAGTACTCGCATTGTGTGAATACTTTGGGTTTTTTCGGAGTAATTGAGTAGGGACATGAGTAGATTGAGTTTTATGTTGGTTGACAATGGCAGAGTTGTTGCAAGGATTAGTGTCAAGATGGAGATGTTAAGTTTGATATGATTAAGGAGAAGTTGAAGGAAGGAAAGGCGGATGAATTCAAGATTCACGAAGATGGAAGTTTGAGATACAAGGAAAGATGGCATGTGCCACAAAAGTGTGAAGACTTGAAACAAAAACTGATGGAAGAAGGCCATAACACTAAGCATTTTGTACATCCTGGAGGAGATAAGCTTTGTAAGGACCTGATGAAGGTATCTTGGTGACCAAGGATAAAAAAGGAGGTAGTGGTGTTCGTGTCGAAGTGCTTAACATGTTAGAAAGTGAATATTGAACATGAGAGACCTCAAGGTAAAGTTCAACCTTTAAAAATTCTGGAGTGGAATGGGATTCGATTTAATGGATTTAGTGATTGGATTGCCAAGGTTAAGGACTGAATATAGGTAATTATGGATAGGTTAGCAAAGTCTACAACTTTCATTCCAATGAAAGGAAAATTGGAGAATGACTTAATTGAATAGGACATATGTGAAGTATGTGGTGAAGTACCATGGAGTACCAAGGAGTATTGTGTCGGATTCTAATTCTAGGTTCATCTAGATTTCCGGAAGGCATTAGAAGAAGAACTTGGAACTAAATTGTTGATGAGTATTGCATTTCTTCCAGCGACTCATGGGCAAATGGAAAGACTATCCAAACCTATCTTGAAAGACATGTTGAGAGTTTTTTTGGAATTCCAAGAGGATTAGGAAGATAGTTTGGATTTGATTGAGTTTTCTTACAACATCATTTATCATGCTAGTAATGGTATGGCACCTTTTAAAGCTTTGTATGGACGGAAGTGTCAGAGTCCTTTGTGTTGGTCGGATATAAGTGAGAAGGTGACATTAGGACCAGAGATGATCCAAGAGACGATTAATCAAGTAAGGTTGATTCAAGCTAAGATTCAAGCTGCACAAGATCAACATATTATAGGATTTATGCGGATGCGAAACATAGAGATGAGTATCAAATTAGGGAAAAGGTTTTGTTAAAGGTTCCACCAATGAAAGTAGAGATGGTAATTAGAAAGAAGGGGAAGTCAAGTCCAAAGTATGTTGAACCATGTGCAATTCTGGAGAAGGTCAGTGAAGTGGCATACCGCTTAGCTTTTCCCATAGAGTTGAATCGAGTGCATAACATTTTCCATATATCTCAACTAGAAAGGTAAATCTCGGAAAAGAACCATGTTCTACAACATGAAACCATTGAATTAGATGAGTCTCTAACTTTTGAGGAAAGTACCTGTAAAGATTTTTTGATTTGAAAGTTAGGAAGACATGTAATAAGGCAATAAAGATTGTTAATGTTTTGTGGACTAATACGGAAGAAGAAACATAGGAAGATGAGGATGCTATGAGAGAAAAGTACCTCAAAGTGTTTGTTGAGGTTAGTTAAGTTACGGAGATGTAAGTCGTTTTTAAAGGGGGGTAGAATACAAAAGAATTTCGCGCGTTTCATTCAAAGTTTATAGTATTTTGCATGTTTTAAAAGTAAATTATGAGTTATATAATTAATTTACAGTCGAAAATAAGTTATAAAAGTTTCTTAATAACAATAACTTGCATTAGAAAGTTTTCAAAAGTTTATTTTCACTAGTTTAAAAGCAAAAGTTTTCGAAAATTGTTGTCATACTTGTTCCAAGTTTCGGAACGTAACTTCTTTTAAGGAGGTTAGTCTATGATCCCCCGCATTTTTGAGACTTTATATTATAATTATTTATAATTATAATATATACTTTAAGGACATTAAGGTTTTTGAGTGAAAGCGAGAGAGGAAGGAGGAAGATTTTATTTGTACTTAAAAACTAAAATAATAAATTCTTTGCTCCCTATTAATCGCAACGTTCCAATTCGACACATATTTTAAGGAAGAGATTTGAGGATGTAATGTAGGAATTTAGATGCACTTAGCGCAATTTTAAAAATCATATTCTTAACATCTAAAATAAGATCGACATGCATAACAATCGAAGGATCACATAATAGTTGAGATTGTACCTATGAAGCATGAATTCCACAACAATTAGTACTACTAAAACAAGAGATTAGCGCCTCAAACGTTGCTCCTCTATTCAGTCCACAGGTATAGATTTATTTTCCACCAATGCTAGTTGGAACGAGAAGCAAAATATCTTTTTCTCCTTATTGGAAAAACTCAAGCACAAAATAGGAGAGAAAGAATGTTGATTGACTTTTCAGTTATCAGTTTTCACACACTAATAAATTCTCTAAACCTATATTTATAATCACATTATACTTAATTAGGTTAGGCCCAAAAATGTCCCCTCTTTACCTATTGGCTAGTTTAATGACATAAACCCACAATGGGCTTTAGTCCATAATCAACCTATACCACTTTGTGTGACCTTATAGGATCTATTCAATCAGGCTTCGATTTGTCTTTCAATTCCAAAGGTCATTAGTACTGTCTAGCAACGATATAACGACCACCTAATTAAATGAACTAATTATCTCCATAATGTAATCCATATTATATATAGTAATTGCACATCTGACGAGGACACAATTCCTTTAATATCTCAATTGTCTGAGACAAGTGTGTGGCCATCAAATTCCTTAAGTCTCTTAATGTCTGATTTTATTTGTGTGTTTGCATCTTTATGTCGTGATCACACTCATACTCAAATCATTTCTTGAAATCCGAGTTTGAATTGCTAAACAAATAATTGATCATAATCGATCTGAGCACGACCATGCATTTTCCAATTCTCCCGCTTCAAGAGGTCTAAGACACCAATCCAAATTTTATTAGGAGGACTTATCCAATCTTGTATAACCAAAACTCCCACTCAACTTTTAGTAGTTCCAATCATTGCCTTTATAATCTCCTTTTACGGCGCGATGTTTGACAATGTTAAAAACATACTAATCATTACATGATTGTAGTGTTACTCTCATGTCTAAGGAATCCACTAAATATGACACCAATGAAATTCAAAAACACTCTAAAGAATTTCAAGTAGGTCAATCCAATATACATTCATAATGCACATCTATGTAATTGATTAAACATCTCTATGTTTCAATAGCCCTTGAAACTGCGCTATCAATCATCTTACATACTAGTCATTTAAACAAGTCATTTATGTCCAGTTTAATGACTTAGACCAGGGATAATAAAATAACATGTGAATTTAGTTCATTTAATAAGGTTTCAATCATCAAATCACATATTTGATAAACCTATTGAATATCACAAAATACTTTTGGACATTTTATTTAATACTAAACCAAGATTACATAATTGATATTTGAAAATAAGCATAATATCAAGTTTCATAATTTGATATTAATTTACTAATAATTTTTAAACAAAAAAAAGTTATTGGTAGTTTATATATTATGAAATAAAAACCAGTAATACATCTTCATATTTTTTTTTTTGAATGGTAATCCACTTATGTGGTATACTAATATTTTTGTAAAAAGATAAAAAATATAAAAAAAAAATAATAATATGAACAAATTAATTAGCAAAAATAATAATTACCAAAATAAAAGAAGAGCTGAACAAAATTCACTAAACTGATTTGAACTGTTTTAAGCTGAAGTAAACAGACCCTTAAGTCGTTAGTAAAAGTAATGAAGTAACCGGCCATATCCACCTCTAGCACTTGTACTCATAGGTCCTCACACATCCGAATGTATTAATCCTAATAGTTCACTAGCTCTTTCTCCCTTTTCATTAAAGGGTGATTTTGTCATCTTGCCCATCAAACATGGTTCGCATACATCAAAAGATTCATAATCGAATGATTCAAGGAATTCCATCCTTTTGGAGTTTTTGAATGCACTTTAAATTTGTATGTCCAAGACGACAATGCCATAAGTATGTGGGGTTAGAATCATTTGATTTTTGCTTTTTATCATTTATGTTATAAATGTGTTTATCTGAATCCAATATATATAAACCATTTATCAATTTAGCGGTGGCATTAAACATTCCATATAAATAAATAGAACAACAATTGTCTTTTATTATGAATGAAAACCACTTAGAATCTGAACATGAGACTGGAATAACATTTCTGGTACTATTTGGAACAAAATAACAATTCTTATAAGATTAAAGCAGAAGGAAGAGGTAAGCTATATGATCCCACAGCTAGAGCTGAGATCTTAGCCCCATTGCCAACACGTAAATCCACCTCTCCTTTTACTAACTCCCTGGTTCTTTTAAGACCTTGCACATCAGAAACAATGTGATAACCAGATCCGGTATCCAATACCCATGATGAAGAACTAATTAAAATTATTTTCAATAACATATATACCCAACCTTTCTTGGCGTCAATAACACCCTTTACTTTCTTCAGATTTGAGAACGATTCTCATGTTCCTTTTCTAGCGTAGAGAACTATTCTCTTTTAGTTTTTCCTTCTTAAGGAATGGGCACAAGTTAAAATTTGAGTTATCGTTGTTACAAGACATGATCTATATACAGAAAAATATATGCAAGAGTTAATTTTATGCTGAAACTTAAATAACTTTATATATAAGTTATTTATCATTATTTCACTTAAAACAATTTTAATTTCTTTCTTTTAATGAAATAATGATTCCAAGATTCCCAAAAAATGTAACATAAGTGGACTTGGGCCCTACCCCCAAGTTAAATTTTTAAGGTAAATAAACTCCTTTACTAATTATAACAATTATAATTCTTGGTTGATAAGTAACATCTCATGCTTTAAACTTATCTTTGTGCCTCTAAATCCAAAACTTTGTTTTTTGATAATTTAGTTGAGCATAACCATAATAACATGTACCTCATTCATGAAATTACCCGTACTATCCTAAGTTTGAAATGACACTTTGCTTAGGCAAACCCATCATTTTAAACTAAGGCTTCATAGGTGTTAATTTGGGTAGGAAAATAAGCTCAAAATTACTTTAAGGGTCCTAAATTTATTTTGTTGTAATTTTAGCAAGTGAACTTATAACGCATAAAAGACAACAACAACAAATAAAACGTGCATTAATATTGTTCGGTATGGTAACACTTTCATTAACCAAAAAGTTTTCCAACTCCTCCTCCCTAAAAAGGGGGATAATCTTCTTAATGCACCAGAGGGGTGCTTTGGAATATACATGTCAATGATTGACATGAGTGTTTCCATCCCTTTCTTCTCCTTCTTTCTCAATCTTCTCAAACGATATGATTTGGGGCCGTGTCAGTTATGCCCGAATGCACGGCATCACATTGTAACATATGCCGCTACATGTAAATTAAACTAGTTAAAAACTTATTCCGCTGCATTTGTATATATGCATAAACTAACCAAAGCTGTCGGATGCAAACGAGGCTGGTTCACATTAGCTAACACCGAAGACTATATAACAGCCATAGAGAAATCAAACAAAGCTATGTCATGGAGGGGGCACTTCATATTCATCAAACATGGTGACCCCGAATACGTTGCCCGATTGACCAAATGGAATTTATGTCCAAAGTATAAAGACAAAGTGTCTAACCCTCCTAAATTAAGTGATTCTAACTTATCCATTTTAAACTTGTTCAAAAACAAACTTCTGGGACACATGAGGGGATGACCTATGAAATACCTATGAAATTCCATCCATATGGGTCCCTTCCACTTCCAAGACATTCGACTCTAATTATAGGAAGGGAGTCGTCAGAGAAATTCTCCGCTGCAGAGATAAAGAGTTCAAAGAATCTCTTAGAGGGATTCTAGACAGACAACTGAGTCCTTGCTTCAACAACTGCATGGAGGTATAGTTCTCAACGCTTAGTAATTTTTGTAAGTTTTTATTGCTTATGTCACTAATTCAAAGTGTAATTTATTATTTCATAGATCATACTTAGACTTCAATATCTCCAGAAGATGGTGGCTCAAACTAAAAAAAGAAAGAGCCAAAGCAGCCAAGATGCTCACCATCTATGAGACATACCTGAATGAGCAAGTTTGGAGAATTCAAGCTGAGAATTCTCATGTCGTGAATGAATTGTCAAGAAAATTAGGTGAAGACAAAGAGTAGAACTTGGTTTTGGCAAAAAGAAACTTGGAACTCTAGAATGACTTGGAGACATCGAAGAAGAAAGAGATAGACTTTGAGCAGCTGTAGATAGATAAAACTACAGCGGAGTTGAAGGCCAAGTCAGGTGAAAAAAGAGTTGCCGAGTTGGAGGAGCAATTGAGGGCTGCTAATGAGAGGGTTAAGGAGGTAGAGAAAAAGGAGGAGGAGTTGAACCAGGCAAATGAGTTTGCTGTCCAGAAGTTTCTAGAAGGGGAGGCATCAACAAAAGCAATAATCTCCAAGGCTTGGGAACTTGGACTGGAGGAGTATGTTCCTTTTCAATATTTTGAAAAGAGGATGGATTATGTCACAAGAGCTCATCTTGCTAAACTTTTTGGTGACACCCCTCCTAGTCCTTCCTATTATTCAGATGTAGAAGAAGATGATGAAGATGTCCCAAAGGATGGTGGTGTTGGTGGAGATAACCAAGGGGATGATGACACCACCAAAGTGGGAGTTGAAGCTGCTACAACAGCATCCGTCATTGTAGACCAACCACCTCAACCTTCAGAGGGCAACAAATAGACTTCTACCTGATGCCTCCATTTATTTACTATCTTTTATTCTCTTGGCTTGTAATGTCTTCACTTTGTTGTTCTCATAACAATTTATTGGAACCATTATTGATGCTGCAACATATGTTCCTTTGTGCACAAATTTATGAAGTTTGATGCCCTTCAATTGCATCATTCAACTCTCTAAATTACTTGTTTCTATTTTTATGCTTTTATATGTCAAGAAACTTCTACACATACAATATTTGTCATCTATATATGATGTACAAGAATTCATCATTACATAACTGTATTCCAGCTTACAATTCATATACTTAGAAATTAATCAAAATTTTCTATATACTTAGAGTCTTTTGTGAGTTGAAAAGTTATAACCTCATATGGATCAATATGCAAACAACTCAAACTTTACTTAAAAGTTTCAAACTTATGAGCAGAAATTACTTAGAAATTTCCACATACTTAGGAAGTCTGTGAGTTGAAATTTCACTTAGAAATTCTCATTTAGAAAAATCATAAATCACCAAGTTAAAATTGTTTACTTAAAAGAGTACAACTTTGTTTTACTAAAGTCTCATTTAGAAACTTAAGGAAATTTTTTTTATCATTTCACTTAGAAACTTGAATGGACAATCACTTATTGGACTTAGAATTTTAAAAAGAGGTAACTTATAATCATATTGATTATAAGAATTCATTGGATATTTCTATCCGTTGCTTTATTAACTTAAGAATTTAAAAAAAAAACTCCTACTTGTAGCAGTGAGATCCCTGAGTTTATTGAAGTATTGATTAATTCATTACTCATTAGGAGTGATGAATCAATTAATCATATTGATTGCTCTTAAACTTAGGGATTGAAACTGGTATTTAGTTGCCTATAGTAAGAGATTTGCCCTATTATAGACATATATGGGGTCATTTCCCTATTAATTATTCTTAAATGGAGCGTTGTCCTCGTACAACGTGTGTACCCATATTAAATTTAACTTTTGTGATTTGTAATCACTTACGAGGGTACGTGACCTTGTTTGGTATAAAAGACTTTTTTTTTTTGCTTTTAATTACCAATTGTTAATCCGTGGTTAACTCATGGGGTCATGCCCTTGACATTCTTCAAGACTCTTGGTCAAATTTGAAGACTCGTAGTCCTATTTTCTTTGTCTTAAGTCTCTTTTTGCTTAAGTGACAAAGTATGAGTTTGGGGTCTTTCCCTAGTCTTGCTTAATAAGAAAAATGACATGCAATAACTCATATTATCACATACATAGAGAAATAGGGTTTTCATTAATAATGGCCCGTAGCTAAGTTGAATACAAACATAAACACAAATGTCAAAAAGAAGATCGACTTAGACCTTATTAATATTGCCTTATCCTACCCATATCATTCCATAAATCAGGATTACATGTAATATTTCTTTAGATTATTAGCATTCCAAGTTCGTGGCAACTCATAACCATCTAAACTCTGAAGCTAATAAGTACCATCTCGAACAACCACTACAATCTCATAGGATCCCTCCCAGTTCGGAGTCAACTTGCCTTGCTCATTAGCCCTTCCGATGGCTTCCATTTTCCTCAAAACTAGATCTCCAAGCTTCATGGGCCTATGATTAACCCTCTTGTTGTGTTCTCTAGCCATCTGAAGCTTGTACAACTGCTGTTTGAGCAAGGCATTGCCTCTTACTTCAGGTAGGGTGTCAAGAGCAGCTTTCATCAATTCCCAATTCGCATCTTCATCATGCTACATCAATCAAAGAGTAGGTTCACACGTGTCGATGGGAAGAACAGCTTTAGCTCCATACACCAACATGAAGGGAGTTTCTCTAGTAGAGTTCTTGACGATTGTTCTTATCGACCACAAAACATTGTATAATTCATCGACCCACGGTCTTTTTTCTTTCTCAAGTTTCTTCCTCAGTGCATAACCGATAATCTTATCAAAAGCTTTGACCTGTCCATTGGCCTGAGGATAGCCAACATAAGCAAACTGAGCTGAGATGCCCTGGTCTTCTAACCATTTCCTCAACTGCGACGTCTCGAACTGTGGACAATTATCAAACACAATAGACTGTTGAACTCCAAATCTTGTGATAAGGTTCTTCCATATAAACCATTACACATCCGTGTGTTTGATACTCTTCATCGGCTCAGCCTCCACCCATTTGGTGAAGTAGTCCACATCTACTAACACATACTTCCTTTGCCCTGAGGCCTGAGGGTATGGACCAAGGATATCCATGCCCCACTTCGCAAAAGGAAGAGGACTGCTGATGGGGATAGAAAGATTAGCTGGCTGATGATGCAAATTTCCGTACATCTGACAGTTTTTCAACTTCTTCAAATAATTCATGGCATCTTGCCTCAATGATGGCCAGTAGTAGCCTGTACGAAGGGCCTTCTCAGCCAAGGCATGCCCCCCTATAAGAGATGCAGAAAATCCTTCATGAATATCTTCCAAAACCTCCTTGCCTTGTTCGGGACTGATGCGCTTCAACAACGGATGGGTGAAGGACTTCTTATACAATTGCCCCTGCCATAGCACAAACCATGCATCTCAAGCTTTGACATACTCGGCTTGTTGCAAATTAGCTGGCAAAGTTCCATCTGTTTTATACGCAATGGTCTCGTCCATCCACGAACTTCATTTGCTTTTGAAGTTAACATCCTCTGACTCCTCAATACTTTTCGTCTCCTTGACTTCCCAAAAAACTGTTCGAGGTGAATCTCCTATAGCGAAACTGGCCAACTTAGATAGAGCATCGGCCTGATTGTTCTCAGATTGTGCAATTTGCATCAACTCAAAGCTTTCAAGATCTTTAACTTCTTCTTGCAACATTTGAAGATAGTTTCTCATGCCCTCATCCTGAACTTCATAATCCCCCAAGTATTGACTTACAATCAACAGTGATTCAGACATTGCCTCGATCATCTTTGCACCTGCGGCCTTGCACATCTTAATTCTTGCAATTAAGGCTTCATATTCAGCTTCATTATTAGAAGTCTGAAATTTGAACCTCATTGCGTATTCATACAAGTTTTCCTCAGGAGACCTGCATATGATTCCCCCTCCATATCCATTTTGTGTGGATGATCCATCAACATGCAATGTCCAATGGTCAATACTTGGCTTCTTGAACTGAGGTCTAGTCATTTCAACAATAAAATCAGCAAACGCCTGTCCTTTGATTGCTTTCCTAGGTTCATGTGAAATCTTAAATGAACCTTACTCAATGTCCCACTTAAGTATCCTACCAGAAGACTCCTTGGTTAGGCATGACTTAAGCGGTTGATTAGTATAAACTACTATCTTGTGAGAAAAGAAGTAGGGTCTTAACTTTCTGCTTGCTAAAAACAATGCCAATCTAAACTTCTCAATTGGAGCATATTTCAATTTTGCATTTTGAAGGATATGGCTAAAAAAGAATACTGGTTGTTGAACTCCATCCCTCTCGACTAGCAAGACAGCAGAAAGTGCATACTCTGACACAACAAGATACATATATAGAGTTTCTTTCTCGATGGGGCTTACCAACTTGGGAAGAGAATGGAGATGATCCTTTCACTTAATAAAGGCTTCTTCAGCTAATTGAGTCCATTCAAATTTGTTTCCCTTCTTCTTGATCGTATCAAAGAAGAAATGACACTTATCTCCTGCCCATGACAGGAACCTTTCTAGAGCTGCTAGGCACCCAATCAGTTTCTAGACTTCTTTAACACTTCAGGGAGATGTCATGTCCAGCATGGCCTTAACCTTGTCTGGATTGACTTCAATTCCTCTCTCGTCAACAAGAAATCCGAGGAATTTGCCCGAACATCTTTGTATTGTCTAAATAACACTCTTATCTCTGCCCGGCTTAACATTGAGCCTATGTACAACTACTTCAGGATCAATTCCCGGCATTTCTTCAACTTCAAATTCAAAAACATCTTTGTATTGTCTAAATAACACTCTTATCTCTGCCCCAACAAGTTCATCAGGTGCTTGTCCAATTTTCGCAGTTCTATCAGGCTTTGACTCATCCAACATAAAGTCTTCATGTTCTCCTCCAGCTTGAGGTCGAGGAACTTGATTTAGACTAAGAACAACCATCAATTGATCCTTGGGTGCTTCTTATCCACCTTCCTTTTCTTACTTGGTTCCCCCATGTCACTCGACCAAGCTTCGGCTTTCAGTGTGGTAACGTAGCACTCTCTCGCCAACTGCTGATCTCCATGAATAGTTCCCACGATTCCGTTGTTACACTCATACTTCATGAGCATAAGATGAGTAACAATGACTGCCCTAACAGCATTCAGAGTTGGCCTTCCAAGGATCACATTATACGCCTGTAGTTCTTTTACCACAAGAAACTTGACGAACATGTTCCGAGCCCATTCTTTATCTCCCATTTGAACTAGCAAGGTGAAAGTTCCCAATGGGTTGATAACTCCTCCTACAAACCTATTGATGGGATATTGGATAGGCTCGAGCTTAGAAGAATCATATTTTAACTTTCTTAGACAACTGTAACTAATTATATCGGAAGAACTTCATGTATCAACAAGCATTCTCTTTACTTTCATACTTGCTACTTTCAGGATCATCATGAGGCTTTCAGACCTTGCCTCAATCTCTATCACTGAATAGTACCTCAAGAAACTTAGTTTTAGCATCCGCCCCTGTCTTAGGAGAAGATCCCGGACGAGGCTCCAAACGTACTCCTTGCTTCCTCTCATGGTAGGTCCACCAACTGCAAACCCACCAGAGATTACATAAACGACATCCTTGTCCGTATCATAATCCTCCTTTGGCTTTTCATTTTCAGAATCTGACTTAGGATTTGATCAGATGCTGACTAATCTTCCCTTTGGCAGCAAGAGCGTCAAGAGTTCTTCGAAGATTGAAGCAATCATTAGTATTATGCCCCACATCTTCATGAAAGTAGCAATATTTACTTGAATCTCGATCCTCCTTTGGGATTCCCAAAGGGGGTGGATCATCAATATCAATTTTTCCTCGGATCTCCTTGAAGATTGAATAGAGATCCTCAATGAATTCAAACTTTGGTGTATCATTCGCCTACCTCTTTTGATTCTAAAAATTTCCTTTGCTAGATGAGCCAACCATCCATGTGGCATGTGTCTCTTGATCTTTGTTCTTTGAACCTTGATTATTCTTCTTATCTTCTTTCTTATCCTTGAGGGTTGAACCACAAAGCTCCTGAGCATGGATGAAGCATTCGGCCTCCTCCAAGATCCACTTCAAGGTCTTACAGTTTTTTCTTACTACATCAAACTTAAATGTTCCATCATGGAGCCCTATGAAGAAGATATCAAAGGCAACTCCTTCAGAGAGCAAGGTTAGGTATCTGCAATGATTCAAGATTGAATCGTTGAACATAGCTTCTTAAAGATTCTTTTTCTCCTTGCACTATTTTAGCTAAGTGCATGTTGGTCTTTTTCTCTCGTTTGTTGGCCATGAAATGATGTACGAAGGTTGTACTCAATTCATGAAAACTGTTGATAGACTGGTCAGGTAAACTGTTGAACCACTTCTGTGCTATTCCCTTAAGTGTTGCCGAGAAATAGTGGTACCAGGTTGCATCATCCAAACCTTGAAAATACATCAAGTTTCTAAGTGAAAGAGGAAATGTTATTTCATGCAATGGGCCAAAGGCCAAAAGTGAAAGAGGCCCAACAAAGGCTCATAAAGGCACAAGCCAATCACCAAGGGACAAGTGTCCCAAAACCCTAGGGCCCCCTTGGTGATCTTGCCTATAAATACCCCATGGGGCATTCATTCATTCATTCAATCACATTCAATATCACACAATTCATACATAATACTAGAGTCTCTCTCTCTCTAAAATCTCTCTGTAGATTAGTATTGTTAATTATTGTTATTTAACTCTAATACTCCCACAAATACTTACTTAAGCATCGGAGGGGGAAAATATCCTACAAGGATTTTGTTCCCTTGTTTTGCAGGAACCAAGGTCCGAGCTGACGAAAGTGAACACCCCAACACTTGTCCGTCAGAAGTGTAGCTCTCTAGTTCCCTCTCCACGTATTCTGTTGAAGTGTAGCTTCTACATTGGGCATTTTAAATTTAACTAGGCGAGGTGCCATCGCGATTGGTGTAGAAAAGGGGGTCTTCCAATTCAAAGACATGGAACCCATCTTATCTCCAATGATTCCCATAGGATCATTGGTCAAATGTTTGGCCATATAGAGCTCCTCAGGTCTCACCTTGTTCTCTCAGTATTTAATCATTTGCTCTCTTCTGGCCTGATCTGCTTTTTCAGCTTTCTTCTTCTCAATCTTGTATCTCAAATTCTCTTCATCATCATGCTTATCTGACTCAAGAGTAAAGTGGTGTAATTGGAGATCTCTTTGGTGGCAGATGAAGATGACGATTCAGAGCGACTCTGTTCTCGTTGGGCTCGTTTTGTGTTCAGGTATTCCCTTGCATCTTTTCTAGATGTCCTTGTTTCATTAAGAACCTCTCTAGCATCTTTACTTGAAGTCCTTTTAGCCTCAAGATACTCTCTAGCATCATGAGCTAATGACTTCTTGAATTCGATGAATTCTCTTGCATCAGACTTCGTCCTGCTTGCTTCAGTATGCCCTTTTGCCACCTTCCGTTGAGGTTTAAACTTAGGAGTGACGGGATACATCTTGAGTGTACCCCTATGAGTTTTAAGTGGAGTTCTTTCCTTCTTAATACTCTCAAATTTCTCTTGGAAAGTGAGTCTTCCTTCACCTTGATCTTCTTCCTTCAGCTTACCCTTAAGCTTCCTCTGTCGGGGATCAACCTCCTCAAGGGTTCTCTTGGAGGAATGCTCTCATAGAGCATCCGCAAAGCACTCCTTGAGACCTTCCAAGATACCCTTAAACCGACCCATAGTCACGGGTTGATCCTCCACTGCCTTCCCCTTTGGAGAACTAGTTTCATAGTTTTCGGATTGATCAAGGTACTGAGCCTCGTCTTCGGTCGGAAGTGAACCACCTTTCATCCCGATCCTCTAGTGCCCTCCCCTTTGACGGTGCCAAATAATGTAGAATGAACTTCTGGTGGGGTCTCTTCGACTGGTTACGTGGAGAGAGAAATAGAGAACTACGCGTCGGACAAATAGGAGTTGGCTCATTCACTCCTCGATGTTCGTGCCTCGATTCCTGCAAAACAAGGGAATAAAATCCTTGTAGGATTTTTCCCCCGCCGATGCATAAGTAAGTATTTGTAAGAGGATTAGGGTTAAATGACTATAGTTAACAACAAATTAATCTAGAGAGAAGATCTCAATATATGATGTAAGAATTGAGTGAAATTGAATGCCCCCAAAATGATGATTTTGAGGGGTATTTATAGCCCTTAGGCTTTGGTGGCTCACCAATCACGAGGAGACACTTGTTGCTAGGCATTAGGGCTTTGCTTTTCCATCTAGCCTTATAGGCCTCTTTGTCAGACCTTTTTGGCTCAATCTTTCCATACTTCTTTAACGAATCGAGAAGTGACAAGTGTCACTTCAATACTCATTTCTTCAATTTCCTTACATTAACATGTGGTCCAATCCAAAAATG
This sequence comes from Suaeda aralocaspica, assembly GCA_016808085.1. Classification (NCBI taxonomy): domain Eukaryota; kingdom Viridiplantae; phylum Streptophyta; class Magnoliopsida; order Caryophyllales; family Amaranthaceae; genus Suaeda; species Suaeda aralocaspica. The sequence goes on from PYUH01003992.1 coordinate 236,034, forward strand.
ACACGTAGTCTTGTGGGTCCCACCAATGGTGGGTCCCCTGTTGCCACTTAGCAATGCTCAGTTGGCATTTTGACTATTTTGGTGGACATGCGGTCCATTCAGTGAGCGACATGTGGCACCTTTTTTGGTTTGCCGCATCAAGATAATATCAAATATTATTCATTACCACACTTAAAATATCACATGTTTTATTTTAGATAAAACATATAATCAATTCATAATTTTGTATACTAATAATATCACATATTATTTATTTACAAAATTAAGAAATATCACATATTATTTAAAATAATATTTTCCTAACAAATTTAGAAGATTGTATCCTAATTACAAGCCAAACAATTGTTTTAATTCAATTATTTTAACTAGTTATGGCAAAATCAAATTATGTAAAGTTAAATATCATCAATGTTGGAATTATTTGCTCAATATAACTAAAATATTTCAAAAAAATCAAATCATATTTTGTTATATAATATATGTATTTAGTGGATGCCCATTATACCCCTATGATTATTCTAGTATATTCTAGATACTAGGTGTATAATTCTCTAAGGAAACCCTAATTGTTTCCCATGTCTATATATATATATATATGTATGTACTCCCTTATGATTTAATAAGATGAATACAGATCTATTCTGTCCCACAAATACTCTCTACTACTTAAACCCTATTTTCTATAACACGTTATCAGCACCAGCTCTACAAAACAAAGACTATTATCTTGCAAATAAAAAGGTAGGATACTCTAGTTTCCACTCCGTAATGCTTTACTCAATAATTCTGTAAGTTTTGTATAATATATCACTATTAATTGTGATTACCATGAGTTGTGACTAATTGAGAATTTTATATTCATATATGACATAGATTAGATATTACTTCTTTCATGAATGTCGGTAGTTTGTTTTTTTTTTTGATTAAATTTGCGTTCATCTTCCCCCACAAAAAAAATCAAACCCTCGGCCAAAGTGTGTATTGCAGCACCAAAACTACCTCCATTCACTATTTGGGTATGGCCGGTGGAAAGTTCGACACTTTCACTCAATATACGACGCCAATTGAATCAGAATATTGTGAAAGGTTTGTTTTTTTTTTTGATGCAATTTCCATGGATTTTAATAGCATAAATTCAGAAATTCGATTTTCTTAAAAGTGATAACAACATAATTGCGCGCATGTATAGTTTTTTGGCAGTTGGTAGGAAATAACAAACTCAAAATCTGTATTATAATAGGCAATGATTTGAGAAATTCGAGTTTTTTTTAATGTAAATATGAGAAATTTCATGTTTTTTTTTCTCTCGGAAAAAAAAAAAAAAATTCCCTGTTTCTGAGAAATTATTCATGCCGTTTCCGAGTAATTAGTTAAGAAAGGAGTTGACTTCATTATAGTTGCATAACTACTAATTGGTCTTATAAGTTATTTATAGATAGAATTGTACTACGTATGTGACATTATATGTTGATGTGTGATTTTATTCAATTATATGTGATATTAGAGACCTACATAAAGTAACATTATTGAAATAAATATCACATTGATCATTAAATACTTGTATGTGTGGACCTTAAGTTCCATAGTTTTGTAAAGGGTCACAATCTTCAAGAGTAATATATATATAAGTTCATATATAACTTGTATGTTTTAACAAATCTAATGCATGTCTTAGTTACTCCTTCATTTACGAAAATTTTATGTGATCCTATAAACACAAAATCATGAAAAAATAAATCTGCTTTCTACGTGTATATTCTTTGACCTATATTATGATCTAGGAAATTACTATTTGGTACATTATTATTTAAAATTCTATGAGTGTATACGATAAATCTAGATACTAATTATACCACATCATCTATTACTCTTTTATAATTGATACTTTACATGACCATTGATAATTGATCGTTTATATCATATAATTGAAAATTGATATATTATTAATCAATGATGATTGATACATCAGTGATGGTTGTAATGATCATTGATCATATAAGGAAAGTTATTAGATCATATAATTGACTATTATAAACGAACACTTAATGTACATGGCTAATGATATTGATTGTGATATCATGATTACTAGTGTAATAAGTAATTATATTGACCGATGATAATTTGGTAATAATTGATAATATGCTTTATTTGTGGTTAACGTTAATTTAGTAAGTTAGTGTATAGTATTATGTGTCTTGACTTTAAAGAATTGGATCATGAATATCAATATATTTAGTACGTAACAACTAACAAGTTATCTTCTGCCATGTATGATTTTGTGTGCTTGTTTGATGACCTTCCTTTTATTGCTACTATTAGCCTCTGTTAAACCTTGTTCCCTCCATGTTCTTAATTTAGCAATCTTGAGGGAATGTGTTCATTATTAAGAATACTTATGATAGGTTAGGATCTTGAAACCATCAATTTTAGTAATCTTGAGGGAATGTGCTTGTGGCATACTCATCTATAATAATAATAATAATATAAATAATAATAATATAATAATATATAATAATAAATAATAATATTAATATATAATATAATATATATAATAATAATAAAATAATATAATGTCGATGGACTATTTTTTAATTTTAATCCAATACTTTGCTATAAACCTATCAAATTTGTTGATGTGAGCTATGTATATGATTCTGATTATATATAGTTCACAATAGATAATATATTATGCGATTGAATAACAATATTACATCATAATGCTACTGCTATGAAGGATGTATTATTGTATAATTTTCAGAGTGATGTTGTGGCTTATAATTACAAAATGCTTAATAATAATCTTATGTAAATTAATGCTTTATAAAAGCGTGTGATATAAGTATGTAATATTAACTTATACAATTGCCAGCAATTGTTTAAAGTTATTTATTAAACATTCGCTTAATATGTGTTGTAGTTTTTGTATAATATGTGTTGTAGTTATTGTATAATATGTTGTAATACTATTGTTCTATTAAGAGTATTTATTATTTAAGTATAGCAATATGTAGGTGATTCACTAATACTAGTAATATAAAAATATTAAGTAGTAACTCCTATAATATATATCACATTTAATCATTGTTGTCTCAAGTACATGCATTATTTTAACATAGTTCCATTCACACAAGTATTTGCTTCTATTTTGATACAAATATCATCACAACTTTACATAGTTTTAATTGTTAATGCATGATTGGATTCACTATAGGTGATAAATAAATATATCCATATGAAGTAGGTTAGAAATAATGATTATATCAACTAAGCAGAAGTACTTATAAATGTGTTCCTTAGATTTATGAAGAATATTATACATATAAAATTATGTTCCTTAAATTTACAAAGTTTTGAGGATTCCAAGAATATAATATGACCATATGTTCATGTCTTAGAAATTTCTAGTTTCTATAGTTTGCTTGAATATCCCATCATCCACAAAATAACTATGTCATATATGCACAATGTCATGTAAAAAAAAAAAATAATAATAATATTCAAAGATTTTGAATAATTGATATGCTATCTTTTGGTGGATATATTCTAGATAACGAACTATATGTGCATGGATGAGTATTGATGATGCATTTTGAGATTGAACGTTTTTGTGTGGGAATTAATTAATTCAATAACAAATTCAGGTTTTTAATTCAATCTAATTCTATTCTCTTAATTCATTGTTTAATTTAGTTATGGTTTTAGTTTTATTTCTTGATCTCTATGCCCCTAATTGTTGTTTGTATTTTAGTTTTATAATTGTGATTATTTCTTTAATTATGATCATGTCTGTAGTTTGTTGTCAATTGCTTTAGGTTTTTTATGATACACGAGTCAGTAGTTAATTTTCTAGGGTTTAGGAAACCTTGAATAATTAATGGACTACCTAATTAACTTAGATGTTTCAATTCCACAATAGTATAGATTTCAATTTCCTATTATGGCTGTGTTTACAATGAAATGTGCGTAGATTTAGTTGTAATTTTGGTATTGTTGAATTGATTGCCGAAAGGTAAAAATACCCACAATCGCCCAAGAACTAGGCGGAATTAGTCTAGGCATGAGTGAGAGCCGCTAGTTTTGAGTTTTGAGGGAAGTCTAAGTTCAAGGAGAATTAGTGAGCCCTATTTGAACATAATTGTGAGTGAATGTTCTTTGTTGGTGACTCATTAGTGATTCTTGGTGACCCGGAATAACCCTAGACCTTAAAATTGTTTTTAATCACCATCAATTTCTTGTTAGTTATTAGTAGTCAATTAGTTAATGATAATTCTAACCAAGGACTTTATACAATCTAAGCACTTTAGAACTAATAGAGTTAGTTTAATTGCTTCCTGAGGATTCGATCCTATTTCCACTGCATACGATAGAGTTAGAGTTGTTTGGTTTAGTTTTGATAGGGTGTGCGATAGCCTTCAACAGTGTTTTAGGACTCTAAACCGAAATTATTGTATGCTGATTCATATTATGATTGTGATATTACTAGGAGACCAAGTAGAGGCGCTATACGCGGGGGGGGACAATTGTGTGAACATATTCTGTCCTACCCTTGTCCCCAAATCCAAGAGATATGAGACCATTATACTTGGGTTGTCAATTTTCCTTCGCGAAGACCAGTGGGGTGTGCGTGTGCATAGAAAAAGAGCACGAGTGGCAACTTATCGTACTTAGATTTGAGTTCTAAACTCCTCCCTAGCCAAGGCTAATCACTATCTATGACAAACAAACTAAAGAACATTTAAAGTCCATAAAACGGGCACATGGGCCGGTCACAAAAGCGTCAGGGGTCCATAGTTTGGCGAATTCACAGGGATATTCCTTCATTTTAAGGGAGAGTGGTCTCGTAAATATTTCATATAGAATAATTGAATTGTTTTATTAGGCAAATGTATGCAATTCCATGTGATGTATTTGCTGTAGGAATGCACGTCTCTAAAGTAGATGTTCTATAGGGAACAACCCAAGGGACTTCTTTAGATATGTTAGGTGAACTAACTAGGACTATTCCTTAATCAAAATTCTATCCCAAACCAGGATGCGTGACCACAGAACCTATGTGACTCACAATGGATGTTTCACTTGGATCACACTAGGTTTGGTGTTATAGTTTGGACACACTTAGTCATGGTACTTTGGAACACCTTAAGCCTTACTGTAGTACCCTTACTGAATGAGGGCAGTGAATCGGTAATAATGCTAAGAAGAATGGACATATATAAGCATTGTGGAGAGATAATTTAGGAGCAATTGCATCATGATATTGATCATTAAACATGAGTTACCAAGAGGTTTGATAAAAGCTGATATTCGACATGTTATTTTTACCCACGATCCGATTGATTTTAGCTCTAATATGCGCTTTTTGAGCCTATTCTACTAACTTTGGCTATTACGAGTGGGTTTTGTTGTGCTTTATAAGATTTATAGGAATCGATGTTTACGTTGTTTCTCAGCCCTTGAAGCACGTTGAAGAATTTAGTGAAGGTTGAAGTCAATTTAGGAAGGCTTTATTGAATATTTGGAGATGTTTAAATGAAGAATTAAAGAAGTAATTAAGGAGAGAACGGCAAAACCGAGATAAGAGAAGAACGAAGCAACGGGCGAAGCCAAAGGCCGGGGCGAGGCGCTAGCACCGGGTAGGGCTGGCTCGCCGGACACCTCCGGGCAGGGTGGGGCTAAGAGGGGATTTCGTTGTTTTCCTTTTTTTAGCCTAGTACTTAATGTTTTTGTATTTCTAATTGCCATTTACGCCATTTAGTATTTTACAAACCTCAGTTTACTCTAAGAATTCTCTCTAAGTGTGGAACTCTTTTCAATCATTCAATCAATTAATATTCAGGTTTTTATTACAATCTCATTCTTGTTCTTTATTAATGTTGTATTATTCGCTTCTATTTTATGCTCTAGTTTTATTAGTTTTATGCTAGATTTAAATCTTGATTATTGCTTGTTATTTATTTAATTCATGTTTAGACTTTATTTTAGTATGATTTAGTTTTGTGCACTTTCAATTCTGACGTGAGGAGTTCCCCTTCAGGGCTAGGGGATCCCTAGGATTGATTCTTGATGTTTCCTCATAATTGTTTAGTTTGCTATTAATGTGTCTTGAACTATGTTGTCAACTTTATTGCTTTTATTAAATACTTGCCGGGTTTAATGTAGTGTGATTATTGTGAAATCGATACCGAGAGGTAGATTACCACAATTAGATCTAAGGGACATGGCAAAACGAGTCCTAAGTGAGCGAGAGCCATTAGAGGTGTTTTGAAGGAGGACTAGGATTAGAGGAATTAGTGGACCTTAATTCAAGGAAATTGATAATTGTTAATTATTGTGTGCAATTCATTTGTTGATCTGTGGTTGAACCGATATGTCTAGCGTAATTATAAATTCGTTCCATAATCGATTTAGTGCTTAACTTTTAGTTAACCTTTTAGTCATAATTCAACACTCAAAGCCCTTATGACGTTAAGCCTTTTGAACTAATAGGATTAATTGCTTCCCTGTGCAATTCGATCCCTACTTTCCTTAGCTAATTAGTGTTAGTGTTGGTTTGTTATTTTTGAGATAGGTGTGCGATAGCCTCATCACGTTTGAGGAGAATGAGGAGTTGGAACTGGTACATTATCTATAAATCCTATTCTGTTAAGATGTGTTCTTTGATCAGGAGCTTTTTATATCATTTGTATCTGGTTATTTTTGTAGAGCTAGACTGACTTAGGGGAACACCTAGGAATGTGGTACACCAATAACATGACCCATATTGCAAAATTTTTAGTTGCCTCCAATAGTGATGATAAAATGAAGGATGCATTTGGCGGTCATGATTTTCATCAACGTGGATCGAATTGCGATTGAGGAATTGGATGTAACATTTAGGAATGGATAGTTAGGAAAGTACAAGGATAAAATAAGTGTGAAGCACAAAGGAGATTAAAGTTACGAAAGTTGTGCAATGGTATCCTACAGGAAGGTTGCAAAGACGAAGGACCGTAAGATGTTTCTGCACCAAATGGCCAAGTTGATACTAACGAAATCCACTATTCTTGTTGTATGGTAAAATTAGGGTAAATTCTGAATCAAGTATCAATGACATAGGAGTGTGAGAGAATTTCTCAATGATTTGGATGAGATTTCTAAGGATATCCACCCAAAGAGAGCTGTGGAATTTATGATCGATTGGTCTCTGAGAATGACATCGATTTCTAAGCACCGATAGGAGACACCTATGAAATTGAAGGAGTTGAAGACATAATTACAGATTGTTGGAGAAGGGTTACGTACAAAAACGCGCACTCCCTATGGGGGCGCACCTATTTTTTTATTTGTGAAGAGAAGGATGGAATATGAGGTTGTACATCAATTGCGAGGAACTCAAAAATGGTGACCATAAATAATAAGTAACATGGAAGGATGATGATTTATTGACAATAAGAGAGCGACGGACCCTTTTGAAGATTGATTTTGAATTTTGGAATCCTGAATGGGAGTTTAAAAAAACAGGCTTCCAAAGACCTGACATTAGACAAGGTACGAATGACATTATGAGTTTACAATTATGCCATTTGATGTGACAAATGCACCAGCAATATTTATGGACTCTTATGAACGGGGTATTCACATGAGTATTTCGCATTGAGTCGCAGTGTGTGTCATAGATAATATTTGGTGTATTCAAGGAAAGGACAACTGTCAATATTCCAGGATGGTGTTGGTGCTTGAAGGGGAATCAATTGTATGCAACAGTTTTGAAGCATGAATTTTGGTTAGAGCAAGTGGAATTTTGGGGGGCTATCATCTCAAAAGATGGAGAACTATAGATCCGGATTAAAGTCAAGGTGTAAGCGAATGACCGACGCCTAAGAAAGTAAATGGACATCACGTGAGCTTTTGAGGTATTAGCGGTATACTATAGACGCTTGTGCAGGATTTCTCGATAATTGCAAGACCAATGACATCGTTGATGAAAAAAGGAGAGAAATTGTTTGGAATGGAAGTGGAAGAAGCTTTTTATGAATTGAAGAAGATTTTTGATGACATTCACTTGTGCTTATATTCGTGAAAAGTAGAGGGACAGTTTCGAAGTGTATAGTGAGTTGCTTCGAACGAACAAGTTGTGGTTGTGGGTGATGCAAGAAAAATGAGATGATAGCTTACGATTTGAGATAAGTTGAAGCAGTATGAGGGTGGACTAACCTACTCACCTGAGGTAATTAGTGGCCGATTGTTTTTGCGTTAAAGATTTGCACGACATTACCATATGCGGAAGGTCTTGATGCCAAGATCTTTGGGATAATAAGGAGTTTGAAGATATCATTACGCCCAAGGACTGAATACTGATACAAAGAAGATGGGTTTTTAGAATTGATGAAAGGATTAGACTTGGATATCCAATAGCATAAAGGAAAGGCTAATGATATACGTGTTTAGTTGTGTGTTTCCCCTCATTTTTGGTTGATCTTGTACTAAATAGTTAAGTTGCGTGTCTTTGTTTTTGAGTAAATTCGTATTTCGATGTTATGTTTGGGAAGGTTTTAGCATCTTTAGTGGAACTTTAGAACCTTTCCGGTTATTTTATACTTTTCGGTTATTACAGTGAGTTTTCGGTTTTGTTTATATGTTACAGGAGCGTAATAGAGAGTTATGAGTCATTGGAGGCTTAAAACGAGTAAAAAAGCCTGGCCCGGATGGTGCCAGTCACTGAGAAGACAATGAAAGAGATTCGGAAGAATCGAGCGAAGAGACTCAAGCAATAATCGTCAAAATGTCGTTCATCTTGTTCATGGGGGTGCGCCTTAAAGCTTCTCTGATCTATGCGTCCGCAACATAGTTCAAAGACATCATAGTCAAAAATTGGAAGACACTGCGGCGTGCAGGGAAGGCGTTTTTTTCGCCGCTAGGCGCAGACTGAGCGTATTTCTGCCACCGTTGACTTCTTAGCGGTTTTGGCTTGTTGGGTGTTAATTAATTAAAAAACCCAATTCCTATATATACTCTATGTAAAGGGGCACGGACCCTAAACTAGTTTTTCTATTATATTTTAGAATAGGAATCCAAAATCCATATTCTATCTAGAATTCTATAATTATTACTTTGTTAACAATCAAGCTTTCGATAATGCAATTCAATCATTATTTGGGTAATCTCTTTCTATGCTTTCAAATTCCTCTAATTTCAGAATTCCGTAGTCTTAGTTTTATTTAGATTAATTAGTTTTGCTATTTTGATTCTTAATTTGTTTTTTAGTAATTAATTTAGTTTAATTAGTTTTTGTTCATGATCATGTTATTTAATTTTACTTTTGTTTTTGTTCCCTTGATTATTTGTGAGTAGTCTTTTCTCTAGGTTTAGGGGGATCTATGATCATGGTTGTGATTTAATTATGTTCTCGATTATTCTTGGCATTTAATTGAACCTATTATTGCATTCTAGCAATTGCCAATTAAATTGTGGCTAGATTTGAGTGCAAGTTAGGTTATTGTGGAAATCGAGGCCGAGACGAGTAAGATTACCACAAATTGACCATGTAATATAGGCAAAAGAGAATTTGCGAGCAAGAGCCGCGTGTAATGAGTTTGTAGGGAGTCTAAGTTCGAGGAGAATTAGTGGGCCCTAGCTACATGAATGCCAATGAATTGTGATTCATAGGAGAGCGTTAATTGAGTTTGTTGATATCATAAAGTGAACGATAGCCCTAGGTTCCCATTATAAGAGTTCAAATAATAAATTTCCGTCATTTCTTTAGTTTCGTTTTAGTCTTCTTAGTTTTAGTAAATTACTTTACCGAAATTTCCAACCAAGGCCCCTTACACAATTAGGCTTTTTAGAACTAGTAGAATTTACAAGCTTCCCTGAGGATGCGATGTCCTTACTCCCTAGCTATATTAGATAGAGTGGTTCGGTATTTTGTTAAGAGGTGTGCGATAGCTGTTCAGGACGAGTGGCCAAGTACAGTCGAAAGTACTCGCATTGTGTGAATACTTTGGTTTATTGTTTTTCGGAGTAATGGAGTGGGACAAGTGAGTAGATTGCGTTTTAGTGTTGGTGACATGGCAGAGTTGTGTGCAAGGATTAGTGTCAAGATGGAGATGGTAAGTTTGATCTATGATTAAGGAGAAGTTGAGGAAGAGGAAAGGCGGATGAATTCAAGATTCACGAAGATGGAAGGTTAGATAAGGAAAGATGGCATGGGCCCCAAAAGTGTGGAGATGAACTTGAAAAAAAAATGATGGAAGAAGGCCAAAACACTAAGCATTTGGTAATCTGGAGGAGATACAGCTTGTAAGGACTGATGAAGTATAGTCTTGGTGACCAGGATAAAAACGGAGGTAGTGGTGTTCGTTGTGAGTGCTTAACTGTTAGAAAGTGCATATTGAACATGAGAGACCCAGGTAAGTTCAACCTCTAAAAAATTCTGGATGGGAATGGGATTCGATTAATGGATTATGTGATTGGATTGCAAGGTATAAGGACTGAATATAGGTAATTATGGATAGGTTAGCAAAGTTTACAATTGTCATTCCAATGAAAGGAAAATTGGAGAATGGACTTAATTGAATAGGACATATGTGCAGTATGGTGAAGTACCATGGAGCGTACCAAGGAGTATTGTGTCGGATTCTAATTCTAGGTTATCTAGATTTCCGGAAGGCATTAGAAGAAGAAACTTGGAACTAAATGTTGATGAGTATTGATTTCTTTCCAGGCGACTCATGGGCAAATGGAAAAGACTATCCAAACCTATCTTGAAAGCACATGTTGAGAGTTTTTTTGAATTCCAAGGAGGATTAGGAAGATAGTTGGATTTGATTGAGTTTTCTACAAAACATTATTTATCATGCTAGTAATGAGTTATGGCACCTTTGTAAAAGCTTTGGATGGACAGGAAGTGTCAGAGTCTGTGTGAGTCGGATATAAGTGAGAAGGTGACATTCGGACCAGAGATGATCAAGAGACGATTAATCAAGTAAGGTTGATTCAGCTAAGTCACATGCTGCACAAAGATCAAATATTATAGGATTTGTGCGGATGAGAAACATAGGAGAGTATCAAATAGGGAAAAGTTTGTTAAGGTCCAACAATGAAAGTAGAGATGGTAATTAGAAGAGAAGGGGAAGTCAAGTCACAAAGTATGTTGAGCATGTGCAATTCTGGAGAAGGTCAAGTGAAGTGGCATACCTAGCTTTCCCATAGAGTTTGACTCGAGTGCATAACATTTTCCATAATCTCAACTAGAAAGGTAAATCTCGGAAACGAACCATGTACACAACATGAAACCATTGAATTAGATGGTCTCAACTTTGAGGGACGGAAAGTGTAAACCTGTAAGATTTTTTGATTGAAAGTAGGAAGACATTTAATAAGGCATAAGATTGTTAATGTTTTGTGGACTAATCGGAGAAGAAACATAGGAAGATGAGGATGCTATGAGAGAGGAAAGTACCTCAAAGTGTTTTTGAGGTTAGTTAAGTACGGAGATGGAAGTCGTTTTTAAAGGGGGGTAGAATTACAAAAAGAATTTCGCGCGTTCATTAAGTTTAAGTATTTTGCATGTTTTAAAAGTAAATTATGAGTATATATAATTCTACAGTCGAAAATAGTTATAAAAAGTTTCTAAGAACAATAACTTGCATTAGAAAGTTTCAAAAGTTTATTTCAACTACGTTTTAAAAGCAAAAGTTTTCGAACAATTGTTGTCATGACTTGTTCACAAGTTTCGGAAGTAATCTTTTAAGGAGGATGTCTATGATCCCCCGCATTTTTGGAGACTTTATATTATTTAATATTTATTAATTATAATATAACTTAAGGACATTAGGGTTTTTGAGTAAGAGAGAGCGAGAGAGGAAGGAGGAAGATTTATTGTACTTAAAAACTAAAATAATAAAATTCTTTGCTCCCTATGAATCGCAACGTTCAATTCGACACATATTTTAAGGAAAGAGATTTGAGGATGTTAATGTAGGAATTTAGATGCAATTAGCGCAATTTTAAAAAATCAATTCTTAACATCTAAAAAGATACGAACATGCATAACAACGAAGGATACATATAGTTGAGATTGTACCTATGAAGCATGAATTCCCACAACAATTAGTACTACTAAAACAAGAGATTAGCGCCTCAAACGGTTGCTCCTCTATTCAGTCCACAGGTATAGATTTATTTTCCACCAATGCTAGTTGGAACGAGAAGCAAAATACTTTTCTCTTATTGGAAAAACTCAAGCACAAAATAGGAGAGAAAGAATGTTGATTGACTTTTCAGTTATCAGTTTCACACACTAATAAATTCTCTAACCTATATTTTAATCACATATAACTTAATTAGGGTAGGCCCAAAAATGTCCCTCTTTACCTATGGTAGTTTAATGACATAAACCACAATGGGCTTTAGTGCCATAATCAACCTATACCACTTTGTGTGACCTTATAGGATCTATTCAATCAGGCTTCGATTTGTCTTTCAATTCCAAAGGTCATTAGTACTGTCTAGGCAACGATTTATAACGACCACCTAATTAAATGAACTAATTATCTCCATAATGTATCCATATTATATATAGTAATGCACATATGACGAGGACACATTCCTTTAATATCTCAATTGTTGAGACAAGTGTGTGGCTCAAAATTCCTTAAGTCTCTAATGTCTGATTTTATTTGGGTGTTTGCATCTTTATGTCGTGATCACACTCATATCTCAAATCATTTCTGAAATCCGAGTTTGAATTGCTAAACAAATAATTGATCATAATCGATCTGGAGCACGACCATGCATTTCCAATTCTCCCGCTCAAGAGGTCTAAGACACCAATCCAAATTTATTAGGAGGACTTATCCAATTGTATAACCAAAACTCCCACTCAACTTTTAGTAGTTCCAATCGTTGCCTTTTAATCTCCTTTTACGGCGCGATGTTTGACAATGTTTTAAAAACATTACTAATCATTACATGATTGTAGTGTTAATCTCATGTCTAAGGAATCCACTAAATATGACACCAATGAAATTCAAAAAACATCTAAAGAATTCTCAAGTAGGTCAATCCAATATACATTCATAATGCACATCTATGTAGATGATAACATCCTATGTTCAATAGCCCTTGAAACTGCGCTATCAATCATCTTACATACTAGTCATTTAAAAAGTCATTTATGTCCAGTTAATGACATTAGACCAGGGATAAAAAATAACATGTGAATTTAGTTCATTTAATAAGGTTAATCATCAAATCACATATTTGATAAACTATTGAATATCACAAAATACTTTTGGGCATTTTATTAATACTAAACCAAGATTACTAATGATATTTGAAAATAAGCATAATATCAAGTTATAATTTGATATTTAATTTACTAATAATTTAAACAAAAAAAGTTATTGGTATATTATATATTATGAAATAAAAACCAGTAATAATCTTCATATTTTGTTTTTGAATGGTAATCCACTATGTGGTATACTAATATTGTTTGTAAAAAGATAAAAAATATAAAAAAAAATAATAATAGAAAAATTAATTAGCAAAAATAATAATTACCAAAATAAAGAAGAGCTGAAACAAAATTCACTAATGATTTGAATGTTTTAAGCTGAAGTAAACAGACCCTTAAGTCGTTGAAAAAGTAATGAAGTAACAGGCCATATCCACCTCTAGCACTTGTACTCATAGGTCCTCACACATCCGAATGTATTAATCCTAATAGTTCACTAGCTGCTTTCTCCCTTTATTAAAGGGTGATTTTGTGCATTTGCCCATCAACATGTTCGCATACATCAAAAGATTCATAATCGAATGATTCAAGGAATTCCATCCTTTTGGAGTTTTGAATGCACTTTAAATTTGGATGTCCAAGACGACAATGCCATAGTATGTGGGGTTAGAATCATTGATTTTGCTTTTTATCATTTAGTTATAAAGTGGTTATCTGAATCCAATATATATAAACCATTTATCAATTTAGCGGTGGGATTAAACAATCCATATAAATAATAGAACAACAATTGTCTTATTATGAATGAAAACCACTTAGAATCTGAACATGAGACTGAATAACATTTCTGGGTACTATTTGGAACAAAATAACAATTCTTATAAGATTAAAGCAGAAGGAAGAGGTAAGCTATATGATCCCACAGCGAGAGCTGAGATCTTAGCCCCATTGCCAACACGTAAATCCAACTCCCTTTACTAACTCCCTGGTTCTTTTAAGACCTGCACATCAGAAACAATGTGATAACCAGATCCGGTATCCAATACCATGATGAAGAACTAATTAAATTATTTTCAATAACATATATAAACAACTTTGGCGTCAATAACACCCTTTACTTTCTTCAATTTGAGAACGATTCTCATTTTCTTTTTAGCGTAGAGAACTATTCTCTTTTAGTTTTCCTTCTTAAGGAATGGGCACAAGTTAAAATTTGAGTTATCGTTGTTACAAGACATGTCTATATACAGAAAAATATATGCAAGAGTTAATTTTATGCTGAAACTTAAATAACTTTATATATAAGTTATTTATCATTATTTCACTTAAAACAATTTTAATTTCTTTCTTTAATGAAATAATGATTCCAAGATTCCCAAAAAATGTAACATAAGTGGACTTGGGCCTACCCCCCCAAGTTAAATTTAAGGTAAATAAAACTCTTACTAATTTAACAATTATAATCTTGTTGATAAGTAACATCTCATGCTTTAAACTTATCTTGGCCTCTAAATCCAAAACTTGTTTTTTGATAATTTAGGTGAGCATAACCATAATAACATGTACCTCATTCATGAAAATTACCCGTACTATCTAAGTTTGAAATGACACTTTGCTTAGGCAAAACCAATTTTAAACTAAGGCTTCATAGGTGTTAATTTGGGTAGGAAAATAAGCTCAAAATTATTTAAGGGTCCTAAATTTATTTTGTTGTAATTTTGCAAGTGAACTTAACGCTAAAAGACAACAACAACAAATATAAAACGTGCATTAATATGTTCGGTAATGAACACTTTCATTAACCAAAAAGTTTTCCAACTCCTCCTCCCTAAAAAGGGGGATAATCTTTTAATGCACCAGAGGGGGGCTTTGGGAATAGAATGTCATGATGACATGAGTGTTCCATCCTCTTCTTCTCTTCTTCTCAATCTTCTCAAACGATATGATTGGGGCCGTGTCAGTTATGCCCGATGCACGGCATCACATGTAACATATGCCGCTACATGTAAATTAAACTAGTTAAAAACTTATTCCGCTGCATTTGTATATGCATAAACTAACCAAAGCTGTCGGATGCAAACGAGGCTGGTTCACATTAGCTAACACCGAAGACTATATAAAGCCATAGAGAAATCAAACAAAGCTATGTCATGGAGGGGGCACTTCATATTCATCAAACATGGTGACCCCGATACGTTGCCGATTGACCAAATGGAATTTATGTCCAAAGTATAAAGCAAAGTGTCTAACCCTCCAAATTAAGTGATTCTAACTCTCATTTTAAACTTGTTCAAAAACAAACTTCTGGGACACATGAGGGGATGAACTATGAAATACTCTGAAATTCCACATATGGGTCCCTTCCACTTCCAAGACATTCGACTCTAATTAAGGAAGGGAGTCGTCAGAGAAATTCTCCGCTGAGAGATAAGAGTTCAAAGAATCTTTAGAGGGATTCTAGACAGACAACTAGTATTGCTTCAACAACTGCAGGAGGTATAGTTCTCAACGCTTAGTAATTTTGTAGTTTTTATTGCTTATGTCACTAATTCAAAGTGTATTTGATTATTTCATAGATCATACTTAGACTTCAATATCTCCAGAAGATGGTGGTCAAACTAAAAAGAAAAGAGCCAAAGCAGCCAAATGCTCCACCATCTATGAGACATACCTGAATGAGCAAGTTTGGAGAATTCAAGCTGAGAATTCTCATGTCGTGAATGAATTGTCAAGAAAAATAGGTGAAGACAAAGAGTAGAACTTGGTTTTGGCAAAAAGAAACTTGGAACTCTAGAAGACTTGAGACATCGAAGAAGAAAGAGATAGACTTTGAAGCAGCTGGATAGATAAAACTACGCGGAGTTGAAGGCCAAGTCAGGTGAAAAAAGAGTTGCCGAGTTGGAGGAGCAATTGAGGGCTGCTAATGAGAGGGTTAAGGAGGTAGAGAAAAAAGGAGGGGGAGTTGAACCAGGCAAATGAGTTTGCTGTCAGAAGTTTCTAGAAGGGGAGGCATCAACAAAAGCAATAATCTCCAAGGCTTGGGAACTTGGACTGGAGGAGTATGTTCCTTTTCAATATTTGAAAAGAGGATGGATTATGTACACAGGCTCATCTTGCTAAACTTTTTGGTGGACACCCCTCCTAGTCCTTCATATTATTCAGATGTAGAAGAAGATGATGTAGATGTCCCAAAAGGATGTGGTGTGTGGTGGAGATAACCAAGGGGATGATGACACCACCAAAGTGGGAGTTGAAGGCTGCTACAACAGCATCGTCATTGTAGACCAAACCATCAACCTTCAGAGGGCAACAAATAGACTTCTACCTGATGCCTCCATTTATTTACTATCTTTTATTTCTTGGCTTGTAATGTCTTCACTTTGTGTTCTCATAACAATTTATTGGAACCATTATTGATGCTGCAAACATATGGTCCTTTGTGCACAAATTTATGAGTTTGATGCCCTTCAATTGATCATTCAACTCTCTAAATTACTTGTTTAGTTTATGCTTTTATATGTCAAGAAACTTCTTACATACAATATTTGTATCTATATATGATGTACAAGAATTCATCATTACAAACTGTATTCCAGCTTACAATTCATATACTTAGAAATTAATCAAAATTTTCTATATACTTAGAGTCTTTTGTGAGTTGAAAAGTTATAACCTCATATGGATCATATGCAAACAACTCAAACTTTACTTAAAAGTTTCAAACTTATGAGCAGAAAATACTTAGAAATTTCCACATAATTAGGAAGTCTGTGAGTTGAAATTTCCTTAGAAATTCTCATTTAGAAAAATCATAAATCACCAAGTTAAAATTGTTTACTTAAAGAGTACAACTTTGTTTTACTAAAGTTCATTTAGAAACTTAAGGAAATTTTTTTTATATTTCACTTAGAACTTGAATGGACAATCACTTATTGGACTTAGAATTTTAAAAAGAAGGTAACTTATAATCATATTGATTATAAGAATTCATTGGATATTTCTATCCGTTGCTTTATAACTTAAGAATTAAAAAAAAACTCCTACTTGTAGCAGTGAGATCCCTGAGTTATGAAGTATTGATTAATTCATTATCATTAGGAGTGATGAATCAATTAATCATATTGATGCTCTTAAACTTAGGATTGAAAATGGTATTAGTTGCCTATAGTAAGAGATTTGCCCCTATATAGACATATATGGGGTCATTTCCTATTAATTATTCTTAAAGGAGCGTTGTCCTCGTACAACGTGTGTACCCATATTAAATTTAACTTTGTGATTTGTAATCACTTAGAGGGTACGTGACCTTGTTTGGTATAAAAGACTTTTTTTTTTTGCTTTTAATTACCAATTGTTAATCCGTGGTTAACTCATGGGGTCATGCCCTTGACATTCTTCAAGACTCTTGGTCAAATTTGAAGACTCGTAGTCCTATTTCTTTTGTCTTAAGTCTCTTTTGCTTAAGTGACAAAGTATGAGTTTGGGGTCTTTCCCTAGTCTTGCTTAATAAGAAAAATGACATGCAATAACTCTATTATCACATACATAGAGAATAGGGTTTCATTATAATGGCCCGTAGCTAAGTTGATCCAACATAACACAAATGTCAAAAGAAGATCGACTTAGACCTTATTAATATTGCCTATCCTACCCATATCATCCATAATCAGGATTACATGTAATATTTCTTTAGATTATTAGCATTCCAAGTTCGTGGCCAACTCCTAACCCATCTAAACTCTGAGCTAATAAGTACCATCTCGAACAACCATACAATCTCATAGGATCCCTCCCAGTTCGGGTCAAACTTGCCTTGCTCATTAGCCCTTCGATGGCTTCCATTTTCCTCAAAACTAGATCTCCAAGCTTCATGGGCCTATGATTAACCCTCTTGTTGTGTTCTCTAGCCATCTGAAGCTTGTAAAATGCTGTTTGAGCAGGCATTGCCTCTTACTTCAGGTAGGGTGTCAAGACAGCTTTCATCAATCCCCATTCGCATCTTATCATGCTACATCAATCAAAGAGATAGGTCACACGTGTCGATGGGAAGAACAGCTTTGCGTCCATACACCCAACATGAAGGGAGTTTCTTAGTGAAGTTCTTGACGTTGTTCTTATCGACACAAAACATGTATAATTCATCGACCCAGGTCTTTTCTTTCTCAAGTTTTTCCTCAGTGAATAAACGATATATTATCAAAGCTTGACCTGTCCATTGGCCTGAGGATAGCCAACATAAGCAAACTGAGCTGAGATGCCCTGGTCTTCTAACCATTTCCTCAACTGCGACGTCTCGAACTGTGGAATTATCAAACACATAGACTTGAACTCCAAATCTTGTGATAAGGTTCTTCCTTATAAACCATTAACATCGTGTGTTTGATACTCTTCATCGGCTCAGCCTCCACCCATTTGGTGAAGTAGTCCACATCTACTAACACATACTTCCTTTGCCTGAGGCCTGAGGGTATGGACCAAGGATATCATGCCCCACTTCGCAAAGGAAGAGGACTGCTGATGGGATAGAAAGATTAGCTGGCTGATGATGCAAATTTCCGTACATCTGACAGTTTTTCAATTCTTCAAATAATTCATGGCATCTGCCTCAATGATGGCCAGTGGAGCCTGTACGAAGGGCCTTCTCAGCCAAGCATGCCCCCCTATAAGAGATGCAGAAAATCCTTCATGAATATCTTCCAAAACCTCCTTGTTGTCGCGGACTGATGCGCTTCAACAACGGATGGGTGAAGGACTTCTTATACAATTGCCCCTGCCATAGCACCAAACCATGCATCTCAAGCTTGACATACTCGGCTGTTGCAAAATTAGCTGGCAAAGTTCCATCTGTTTATACGCAATGGTCTCGTCCATCCACGAACTTTCATTTGCTTTTGAAGTTAACATCCTCTGACTCCTCAATACTTTTCGTCTCCTTGACTTCCCAAAAAACTGTTCGAGGTGGAATCTCCTATAGCGAAATCGGCCAACTTAGATAGAGCATCGGCCTGATTGTTCTTAGATTGTGCAATTTGCATCAACTCAAAGCTTTCAAGATCTTTAACTCTTCTTGCAACATTTGAAGATAGTTTCTCATGCCCTCATCCTGAACTTCATAATCCCCCAAGTATTGATACAATCAACAGTGATTCGACATTGCTCGATATCTTTGCACCTGCGGCCTGCACACTCTTATTCTTTGCAATTAAGGCTCATATTCAGCTCATTATTAGAAGTCTGAAATTTGAAACCTCATTGCGTATTCATACAAGTTTTCCTCAGGAGAACGCATATGATTCCCCTCATATCCATTTGTGTGGATGATCCATCAACATGCAATGTCCAATGGTCAATACTGACTTCTGAACTGAGGTCTAGTCATTTCAACAATAAAATCAGCAAACGCTGTCCTTTGATTGCTTTCTAGGTTCATGTGAAACTTAAATGAACCTACTCAATGTCCCATAAGTATCCTACCAGAAGAATCCTTGGTTAGGCATGACTTAAGCGGTTGATTAGTATAAACTACTATCTGTGAGAAAAGAAGTGGGTCTTAACTTTCTGCTTGCTAAAACAATGCCAATCTAAACTTCTCAATTGGAGCATATTTCAATTTTGCATTTTGAAGGATATGGCTAAAAAAGAATACTGGTTGTTGAACTCATCCCTCTCGACTAGCAAGACAGCAGAAGTGCATACTCTGACACAACAAGATACATATATAGAGTTTCTTTCTCGATGGGGCTTACCAACTTGGGAAGAGAATGGGTGATCCTTTCACTTAATAAAGGTTCTTCAGTACATTGAGTCCATTCAAATTTGTTTCCCTTCTTCTTGATCGTATCAAAGAAGAAATGAAAGACACTATCTCCTGCCCATGACAGGAACCTTTCTAGAGCTGAGGCCACCAATCAGTTTCTAGACTTCTTTAACACTTCAGGGAGATGTCATGTCCAGCATGGCCTTAACCTTGTCTGATTGACTTCAATTCCTCTCTCGTCAAACAAGAAATCCGAGGAATTTGCCCGAACATCTTTGTATTGTCTAAATAACATCGTATCTCTGCCGGCTTAACATTGGCCTATGTACAACTACTTCAGGATCAATTCCCGGCATTTCTTCAACTTCCAAATTCAAAACATCTTTGTATGTCTAAATAACACCTTATCTCTGCCCCAACAAGTTCATCAGGTGCTGTCCAATTTCGCAGTTCTTACAGGCTTTGACTATCCAACATAAAGTCTTCATGTTTCCTCCAGCTTGAGGTCGAGGAACTTGATTTAGACTAAGAACAACCATCATGATCCTTGGGTGCTTCTTATCCACTTCCTTTCTTACTTGGTTCCCCATGTCACCTCGACCAAGTTCGGCTTTCAGTGTGGTAACGTAGCACTCTCTCGCCAACTGCTGATCTCCATGAATAGTTCCCACGATTCCGTTGTTACACTCATACTTCATGAGCACAAGATGAGTAACAATGATGCCCAACAGCATTCAGAGTTGGCCTTCTTCAAGGATCACATTATACGCCTGTAGTTCTTTTACCACAAGAACTTGACGAACATGTTCCGAGCCCCTTCTTTATTCTCCCATTTGAACTAGCAAGGTGAAAGTTCCCAATGGGTTGATAACTCCTCCTACAAACCTATTGATGGGATATTGGATAGGCTCGATTAGAAGAATCATATTTTAACTTTCTTAGACAACTGTAACTAATTTATCGGAAGAACTCATGTATCAACAAGCATTCTCTTTACTTTCATACTTTCTACTTTCAGGATCATCATGAGCTTTCAGACCTTGCCTCAATCTCTATCACTGAATAGTACACTCAAGAAACTTAGTTTAGCTCCGCCCCGTCTTAGGAGAAGATCCGGACGAGGCTCCAAACGTACTCCTTGTCTTCCTCTCATGGTAGGTCCACCAACTGCAAACCCACCAGAGATTACATAAACGACACTTGTCCGTATCATAATCCTCCTTTGGCTTTTCATTTCAGAATCTGATTAGGATTTGATCAGATGCTGACTAATCTTCTTGGCAGCAGAGCGTCAAGAGTTCTTCGAAGATGAAGCAATCATTAGTATTTAGCCCAATATTCATGAAAGTAGCAATATTTACTTGAATCTCGATCCTCCTTTGGGATTCCCAAAGGGGGGTGGATCATCAATATCAATTTTTCCTCGGATCTCTTGAAGATTGAATAGAGATCCTCAATGAATTCACAACTTTGGTGTATCATTCGCCTATCTTTTGATTCTAAAAATTTCCTTTGCTAGATGAGCCAACCATCCATGTGGCATGTGTCTCTTGATCTTTGTTTTGACCTGATTATTCTTCTTATCTCTTTCTTATCCTTGAGGGTTGAACCACAAAGCTCCTGAGCATGGATGAAGCATGCGGCCTCCTCCAAGTCCACTTCAAGGTCTTACAGTTTTTTCTTACTACATCAAACTTAAATGTTCCATCATGGAGCCCTATGAAGAAGATATCAAAGGCAACCCTTCAGAGAGCAAGGTTAGGTATCTGCAATGATTAAGATTGAATCGTTGAACATAGCTTCTTAAAGATTCTTCTTTTCTCCTTGCACTATTTAGCTAAGTGCATGTTGGTCTTTTCTCTCGTTTGTTGGCCATGAATGATGTACGAAGGTTGTACTCAATTCATGAAAAACTGTTGATAGACTGGTCAGTAAAATGTTGGAACACTTCGTGCTATTCCCTTAAGTGTGGCGAGAATAGTGGTACCAGTTGCATCATCCAAACCTTGAAAATACACATCAGTTTCAAGTGAAAGAGGAAATGTATTTCATGCAATGGGCCAAAGGCCAAAGTGAAAGAGGCCCAACAAAGGCTCATAAAGGCACAAGCCCATCACCAAGGGACAAGTGTCCAAAACCCTAGGCCCCCTTGGTGATCTTGCCTATAAATACCCATGGGGCATTCATTCATTCATTCAATCACATTCATCACACATTCATACATAATACTAGAGTCTCTCTCTCTCTAAAATCTCTCTGTAGATTAGTATTGTTAATTTTGTTATTTAACTCTAATACTCCCACAAATACTACTTAAGCATCGGAGGGGAAAATATCCTACAAGGATTTGTTCCCTTGTTTTGCAGGAACCAGGTCCGAGCTGAGAAAGTGAACACCCCAACACTTGTCGTCAGATAGTGTAGCTCTCTAGTTCCCTCTCACGTATTCGTGAAGTGTAGCTTCTTCATTGGGCATTTTAAATTAAAGAGCGGAGGTGCCATCGCGATTGGTGTAGAAAAGGGGGTCTTCCATTCAAAGACATGGAACCCATCTTATCTCCAATATTCCCATAGGATCATTGGTCAAATGTTTGGCATATAGAGCTCCTCAGGTCTCACCTTGTTCTCTCAGTATTTAATCATTTGCTCTCTTCTGGCCTGATCTGCTTTTCAGCTTTCTTTTCTCATCTTGTATCTCAAATCTCTCATCATCATGCTATCTGACTCAAGAGTAAGTGGTGTAATTGGAGATCTCTTTGGTGGCAGATGAAGATGACGATTCAGAGCGACTCTGTTCTCGTTGGCTCGTTTTGTGTTCAGGTTTCCCTTGCATCTTTTTAGATGTCCTTGTTTCATTAAGAACCTCTCTAGCATCTTTACTTGAAGTCCTTTTAGCCTCAAGATACTTCTAGCATCATGAGCTAATGACTTCTTGAATTCGCAGAATCTCTTGCATCAGACTTCGTCCTGCTTGCTTAGTATGCCCTTTTGCCACCTTCCGTTGAGGTTAAAACTTAGGAGTGACGGGATACATTTGAGTGTACCCCTATGAGTTTTAAGTGGAGTTCTTTCCTTCTTAATACTCTCAAATTTCTCTTGGAAAGTGAGTCTTCCTTCACCTGATTTCTTCCTTCCGCTTACCCTTAAGCTTCCTCTGTCGGGGATCAACCTTCAAGGGTTCTCTTGGGAGGAATGCTCTCATAGAGCGCGCAAAGCACTCCTTGAGACCTTCCAAGATACCCTTAAACCGACCCATAGTCACGGGTTGATCCTCCACTGCCTTCCCCTTTGGAGAACTAGTTTCATAGTTTCGGATTGATCAAGGTACTGGCCTCGTCTTCGGTCGGAAGTGAACCACCTTTCATCCCGATCTAGTGCCCTCCCCTTTGACGGTGTGCCAAATATGTAGAATGAACTTCTGGTGGGGTCTCTTCGATGGTTACGTTGGAGAGAGAAAGAGAACTACGCGTCGGACAAATAGGAGTTGGCTCATTCACTCCTCGATGTTCGTGCCTCGATTCCTGCAAAACAGGGAATAAAATCCTTGTAGGATTTTTCCCCCGCGATGCATAAGTAAGTATTTGTAAGAGGATTAGGGTTAATGACTATAGTTAACAACAAATAATCTAGAGAAGACTCAAATATGATGTAAGAAGTGAGTGAAATTGAATGCCCCAAAAATGATGATTTTGAGGGGTGTATTTATAGCCTTAGGCTTTGGTGGCTCACCAATCCGAGGAGACACTTGTGCTAGGCATTAGGGCTTGCTTTTCCATCTAGCTTATAGGTCTTTGTCAGACCTTTTTGGCTCAATCTTTCCATACTTCTTTAACGAATCGAGAAGTGACAAGTGTCACTTCAATACTCATTTCTTCAATTTCCTTACATTAACATGTGGTCCAATCCAAAAAAGTGACACGTAGTCTTGTGGGTCCCACCCATGGTGGGTCCCTGTTGCCACTTAGCCATGCTAGTTGGCATTTTGACTATTTGGTGGACATGCGTCCATTCAGTGAGCGACAGTGGCACCTTTTTTGGTTTGCCGCTCAAGATAATATCAAATATTATTCCTTACCACACTTAAAATATCACATGTTTTATTTTAGATAAAACATATAATCAATTCATAATTTTGTATATAATAATATCACAATATTTATTTACAAATTAAGAAATATCACATATTATTTAAATAATATTTTCCTAACAAATTTAGAAGATTGATCCTAATTACAAGCCAAACAATTGTTTTAATTCAATATTTTAACTAGTTATG
This sequence comes from Suaeda aralocaspica, assembly GCA_016808085.1. Taxonomy (NCBI): domain Eukaryota; kingdom Viridiplantae; phylum Streptophyta; class Magnoliopsida; order Caryophyllales; family Amaranthaceae; genus Suaeda; species Suaeda aralocaspica. The sequence continues at coordinate 260,285 of PYUH01003992.1, forward strand.
GCAAAATCAAATTATGTAAAGTTTAATATCATAATGTTGGAATTATTTGCTCAATAAACTAAAATATTTCAAAAAAATCAAATCATATTTTGTTATATAATATATGTATTTAGTGGTGCCCATTACCCCTATGATTATTCTAGTATATTCTAGATACTAGGGTATAATTCTCTAGGAAACCCTAATTTTCCCATGTCTATATATATATATATGTATGTACTCCCTTATGATTTAATAAGATGAATACAGATCTATTCTGTCCACAAAATACTCTCTACTACTTAACCATTTTCTATAACACGTTATCAGAACCAGCTCTACAAAACAAAGATATTATTTGCAAATAAAAAGGTAGGATACTCTAGTTCCACTCGTAATGCTTTACTCAATAATTCTGTAAGTTTTGTATAATATATCAATTAATTGTGATTACCATGAGTTGTGACTAATTGAGAATTTATATTCATATAGGCATAGATTAGTATTACTTCTTTCATGAATGTCGGTGAGTTTGTTTTTTTTTTGATTAAATTTTGCGTTCATCTTCCCAAAAAAAAAAAAAAAAAAAAAAAAAAAAAAAAAAAAAAATCAAACCCTCGGCCAAAGTGTTATTCAGCAGCCAAAACTACCTCCATTCACTTATTTGGGTATGGCCGGTGGAAAGTTCGACAATTTCATCTCAATTACGACGCCAATTGAATCAAAATTGTGAAAGGTTTGTTTTTTTTTGATGCAATTTCCATGGATTTTATAGCATAAATTCAGAAATTCGATTTTCTTAAAAGTGATAACAACATAATTGCGCGCATGTATAGTTTGGCAGTTGGTATGAATAACAAACTCAAAATTGGATTTAATAGCATGATTTGAGAAATTCGAGTTTTTTTAATGTAAATATGAGAAATTTCATGTTTTTTTTTCTCTCGGAAAAAAAAAAAAAAAAATTCCCTGTTTCTGAGAAATTATTCATGCCGTTTCCGAGTATTAAGTATAGAGAAGGAGTTGACTTCATTATAGTTGCTAACTACTAATTGGTTTATAAGTTATTTATAGATAGAATTGTACTACGTATGTGACATTATATGTTGAGTGTGATTTTATTCAATTATATGTGATATTAGAGACCTACATAAAGTAACATTATTGATAAATATCACATTGATCATTAAATATTGTATGTGTGGACCTTAAGTTCCAGTTTTGTAAAGGGTCACAATCTCAAGAGTATATATATATTAAGTTCATATATAAACTTGTATGGTTTAACAAATCTAATGCATGTCTTAGTTATCCTCATTTACGAAAATTTTATGTGATCCATATAAACCAAAATCATGAAAAAATAAATTGCTTTCTACGTGTATATCTTTGACCTATATTATGATCTAGGAAATCTATTTGGGACATTATATTTAAAATTCTATGAGTGTGTACGAGAAATCAGATACTAATATACCACATCAATCTATTACTCTTTTATAATTGATACTTTACATGACCATTGATAATTGATCGTTTATATCATATAATTGGAAATTGAATATTATTAATCAATGATGATTGATACATCAGTGGATGGTTGTAATGATCATTGATCATATAAGGAAAGTTATTAGATCATATAATTGACATTATTATAAAAAACACTTAATGTACATGGGCTATGATATTGATTGGATATCATGATTAAGTGTAAGTAATTATATGACCGATGATATTTGGTAAAATTGATAATATGCTTATTTGTGGTTAACGTAATTGTAGTAAGTAGTGTATGTATTATGTGTCTTGACTTTAAAGAATTGGATCATGAATACAATATACTTGTACGTAACAACTACAAGTATTCTTCTGCCATGTATGATTTTGTGTGCTTGTTTGATGACCTTCCTTTTATTGCTACTATTAGCCTCTGTTAAACCTGTGCCCTCCATGTTCTTAATTTAGCAATCTGAGGGAATGGTTCATTATTAAGAATGACTTATGGTTAGGATCTTAAACCCTCAATTTTGTAATCTTGAGGGAATGTGACGTTGACATATCTCTATAATAATAATAATATAATAATAATAATAATAATAATAATAAAATATAAGAATAATAATAATAATAATAATCATAATAATAATAATAATAAATAATAATAATAATAATAATATAATGTCGATGGACTTTTTTTTAATTTAATCCAATATGTGTATAAAACTATCAAATTTGTGAGTGTGAAGCTATGTAATAGATTCTGATTATATATAGTTCACAATAGATAATATATAGCGATTGAATAACAATATTACTATCATATGCTACGCATGAATGATGTATGTTTGTTTTGTATTTTCAGAGTGATGTATTGGCTATTAATTTAAATAGTTACTAGAATCTGTATGTAAATTAATGCTTTATAAAAGCTGTGTGATATAAGTATGTAATATTAATTATACAATTGCCAGCATGTTTAAAGTTATTTATTGATAACATGTCGTAATATGTGTTGTAGTTATTGTATAATAGTGTTGTATATTGTATAATATGTGTATATAATATATGTTCTATTAGAGTATTTATTATTTAAGTATAGCAAATATGTAGGTGATTCACTAATACTAGTAATATAAAAATATTAAGTAGTAACTCCTATATATATATACACAATTTAATCATTGTATGTCTAAGTACATGCATTATTTTAACATATGTGCCATTCACACAAGTATTTGCTTTTATTTGATACAAATATCATCACAACTTTACATAGTTTAATAGTGTTAATGCATGATTGGATTAACTATAGGTGATAAATAAATATATCCATTGAAGTAGGTTAGAAATAATGATTATCAACTAAGCATGAAGTACTTATAAATGTGTTCCTTAGATTTATGAAGAATATTATACATATAAAATTAATGTTTTAAATTTACAAAGTTTTGAGGATTCTCAAGAATATAATATGACCATAGTTTCATGTTTAGAAATTTCTAGTTTCTATAGTTTGCTGAATATCCCATCATCCACAAAAATAACTATGTCATATATGCACAATGTCATGTAAAAAAAAAAAAATAATAATAATATTCAAGATTTTGAATGATTGTATGCTATCTTTTGGTGGATATATTTAGATAACGAACTATATGTGGCATGGATGAGTATTGATGATGCATAAATAACTAGATTTACTCATTTCCCATAAGTAAATGAGAAAATGTATAATCGAAAGAATAATAATCATGTTTCATGATATTTTCCTTTATTGTTTAAGCCATGCAAAGTTTTAAAAGAATTGCAAACACGAATACATAATATTTATTTTATTAGCAAGGAATAATTGTATGAGTTTAAGAAATTGAGTATGGCATTGTGAGGAAACTCGTTTAAAGAATGATTCATATGCCCATAATTTTGGAAATCATTATAAAGATTTAATTCATGGGGCAATAGAAAAAGATGTGAGTTTTATGAATAATTACTT
>PYUH01003992.1:266428-279455 GCA_016808085.1 Suaeda aralocaspica
CATAAGTTTAATATTTGTGGCAATTTAACAAAGATGAAGTAATGATAAACACAACATATGTATTATTTTCAAGAGTATGAAGAAATGAATATATCTCATGTTGAAGATTGAAGTCCAATAAGGAAGGATCAACTACCAAGGAGTTGAATTTTATTCTACTTCAAGTGCGAAGCTACTACCAAAGACGTTGGGTTCATTATTCTAAAAGATCTCAAGTTATGCATTCATTAGGGGGAGAAAATACGTGTTGCACTCTTTTTCCCTTAACCATGGTTTTGTCCCACATTGGGTTTTCCTGGTGAGGTTTTTAATGAGGCAACATCATAAAACGTATTACGAAAGTGATGTACTCTTTTTCCTTCACTAGGTTTTTATTCCCACAGGGTTTTTCTTAATAAGGTTTTAATGAGGCATACTATTCGATAATGGTCATCCAAGGGGGAGTGTTATATAATATATGTATTTAGTGGATGCCCATTATACCCCTATGATTATTCTAGTATATTCTAGATACTAGGTGTATAATTCTCTAAGGAAACCCTAATTGTTTCCCATGTCTATATATATATATATATATGTATGTACTCCCTTATGATTTAATAAGATGAATACAGATCTATTCTGTCCCACAAATACTCTCTATTCTGTCCCACAATTGTTTTAATTCAATTATTTTAACTAGTTATGGCAAAATCAAATTATGTAAAGTTTAATATCATCAATGTTGGAATTATTTGCTCAATATAACTAAAATATTTCAAAAAAATCAAATCATATTTGATTTTATTAACTAAAAAAACTAATTTTTATTAATTAACAAAGTTTTATTTCATTTTATTCATTAATAAAACAATTTTGTTAACTAATAAAACTATTATTATTAATTAATTAACTAATTTCATTAAAAAAATAAGGGTTTTTCTAAGGTATACCCATGACTTTTTACGTTTTCTAAATTGTACCCAATGTTTTTCTAAATTCTCAGTAATACCCTTGAGCTAACCAATATTATTTAGTTGTGTCTTTTTAGCCAATTTTAAGTTACAAATTTGGTTAATTTTATTCAATCATACTCTTTTGAAGTTTCTTAAGGGATAAATTTAAATCTTTTGAATATTAATTACAATAAAAGAATCAATCAAAACAAAAATAACGAAAATTTTCAATGGAAAATTAATTACAAAGGGTACAACTTAGAAAATTAGGTGAGTTTATAAGGGTACAATTGAGAATTTTAAAAAACATTGGGTATAACTTAGAAAACGCAAAACTATATGAGTACACCTTAGAAAAAGCCAAAAAATAATAATAATTTTGCAACAACAAACAGCCACCACCATAGCCACTATCAGCTGCACGCGGCGCTTGCTGCTGCCGCCCCTTGTTGTCGACATCCCGAGTCCCACGCAGACATGCATCGCTTCCCTGAAATCGCAAAACAGCCCCAAATCCACCGTAGCAAAGGCAACTGTCCCTTCATGTGCCCTTGCTCAGATGCAAATCGCGAACAAACTCACACCAGCCACCTCGTCTCGCCCAACCGTGCCACCCTTCGTGCTCGCCTACCTCTCGTTGCCGTCGCCCACCCTTTCGAACCAACACGGAGCAGCCACCGTGGCACCAGCCACCAAGCCGTGGTTGCTCCACCCAAAACATAAAAAAATTAGGTTCGAATTTAATTCCAGAACACAACAATTATGTTCAATTTATTGATTAAATCGAAAAATCCCAATTTGATTTTAAAACTAGGCTTTAGAGGCAAATCAATTTTGGGCAAAATTTCGAACCAAAATTCCAACGAAGAAACTAAAGCAAGCAAATAAATTGAACAATTCTAAGCAACAACAGATAATTTCGCCACTAAATTCGAACAATTCGAAGCTAGTTGAGATGCAATTCGAACCATTCAAATTTAGTCAGAGGTTCCTAAATTTGGGGGTAATTAAGATCGAACAATTTCGAACAAAATTATGGCAAAATTGGGCAGAAATTTCAAACGATTCGAAGACCCTTTGACAGATTCAATCATATTGAATTATTTTGGGAAAAAATTTGAGCAAAAATTGTGAATTAGTGTTCATGGGGTTCAAACCACAATTAGGGCTAAACGAATTAATTTAGTTGAATTGAGCAATTAAATGATTTTACTAATTCCAATAATTTTAATCTCCATCAAAACATGATAATTGAACTACAATAATTAGTTTTGTCCCTCTTAATTTAATTAAAATAACATCATGGAAACCAAAATAATCAAATTGTTTTGACTAATAATATTACGCAAGAGGCTAACTGATACCACTGTATGAATTTAGATGCACTTAGCGGAATTTCAAGAATCATATTCTTAAATCTAAAATAAGATTGACATACATAACAGTTAAAGGATCACATAATAATTTACATTATACATTTGAAACGTGAATTCCACAAAAATTAGTACTACTAACACAAGAGATTAGAGCCTCAAACGCTGCTCCTCTATTCAGTCTACGAAAATAGATTGATTTTTCACCAATGCTATTTTGAACGAGAAGCAAAATAGCCTTTTCTCTTTATTTGAATAAGTCAAGCACAAAATAGGAGGGAGAGAATGTTTATTGACTTTTCAGTTATTAGCTTTCACTAATAAATTCTCTAAAGCTAATTATTTATAATCACATTATACTTAATTAGGTTAGGCCCAACAAGATCCCCTCTTTACCTATTGGCTAGTTTAATGACATAAACCCACATTGGGCTTTTGTCCATAATTAACCTACACCACTTTATGTAGTGACCTTATAGGATCCATTCACTCAAGCTTCGGTTTGATTTTTAATTCCAAAGGTTATTATTACTGTCTAGCAACGATATAATGATGACCTAACTATATGAACTAATTATCTCCAAATGTGATCTATATTATATTTAATAATTGTACCTCTAACGAGGACACAATTCCTTCATGTAAATAAGCAAACTGATTATAATATTTTAAACACATACAAGAGATAACCTACAAGTTATTGGTAATAAAATTATTTCGATTAAATTATCCATTTATACTTTAAAACTTCTTTTTTAAAATATATTGTGACTGATGTAGGGCGGATGAGTATAAAAGTACTAAAATGCATGCAAAGTAAACAAAACACTCCCTGTTCTTTCCCCCTAATGAGCTGCGCGTTATATTTTTGCACTTTACGCTTAATTGATTTTTATTTTTGCACTTTAATAAGAATAAAGTAAAGCAATCATTGGGGGAAAAGGTTCACACTTGTTGCTTTGGTATTAAGCTTCTACTTTTTAGGTTATTGTACATTAGTACCAGCCATTGAGTTACACACTTCATAGTACTTTAGTATACTATAAGTAGAGGTGTCAGATTGGGTTACAACTCGTTAGGTTAATTGGAATGTCTTTGATCGCAATTGAAATAACCTGAATTGAAAGTAATTTATAATCTGGAAATGACTTAAATGGAAAGTGACCATTATTGTTATTGACCGATAAATCAATGAACTGAACTGAATTGAACTTGAATTGAAAATGACTCAAACTGAAATTAACTTGTACAAAACCTGAAAAAATGACGAACTAAACTGAGTTGAACTGAATATTAATCAACCTGTTTGATCATTTGACCTAATCCAACCTGAACAGAACTTATATGAGTCAAAACTCAATTTTATGTAAAAATAAATTACTGTGTAATAATATATTAAGCCATACAAATGAAATCTATAGGGTTTCATCTAAATTATAAGTTATTCCCTTTGTTTTTTTTTTTTTACTTTCTACATTTATTTTTTGACATCTCCAAACACGTAACTTATAAATTAATATCTCAATTTTGGTATAATAAAAAATTAGAAAAATTATAGAAGAAACAAACAAGATCCCATATGACTATATTTTTTTATTAGGCCTCCAAAACTTAAATGGAGGCCTCTCATTAATCTAATATATTTTTTAATTTTTTTAATGTGGAAGTTAACTTTTACTTAAAAATCCACCTCTTTTTAAAATTGTTTTCCCACCAAAAAAGTAAAATAAAATTTAAACTCAATGAAAGTTTCTACTACTCATTGACTTGTCATACATGCAACATTAATATTTGATGGTTGGTTGAATTGTAAAAAGAAATAAAATTTGTTGTCATACGTGCAACATTAACGTTTGTTTGTAAGTTGAATTGTACAAAAATAAATAAACAAATAAATGAATTTAAGGATGATGTGAATTTTAAGCCCTCAAAGCGTTTAGAAGTCACAATGTTGTTTTTGTTCGTTGGGCAAGGAAATTAGATTCGTAAGTTTGGTGTTTTATGTTCAAACTCACAAACAACTTTCTCTTTTAGATAGATGAATATGTTTATGAACAAAAAAGAAAGTAACCAGGTTAGACTAAACACTCTTGATCGCAACCAAGTGTGGTCGAAATTCACAATCGCAAAAGTGAAGTTTCTAGGGAAACACCCAACAAAGGCAACGCCTAAAATTTACTCAAAACTCAACTTATGATTTCTATGGACAAACAAAAAGGTATTTATAGGACTAAGATTGGAAAAATCCTCCTATCATAGTTTAATAAAATCCTAACCAAAATAAAATCCTAAATAAACTTTAATAAACACAAGTTGCAAGTCCACTTGTCCCACTTGTGCCTATCCAAAACATAATCAACTTGCACAATCAACTTGCACAACTTGACCTTATCTAACTAACAAACTAAATTAGGAAAATACAAAACAAAACACTAAACACGTCCTAAACAAATCCTAAATATGCTTGCACTCCAGACAAAAGAAATCTAACTAAAAACTAATTTACAGTTTGACAGCCGAGCAAAAAAATAGATAAAACATTATCTTTCGTATTTTAGAAATATTTTTCCCTGAAAGTAGATTCAAAAAACTTTCTAACGCATATTCACACACCTTCTAACTCAAAGCCAACTATCAATGAAAAACCTTCAACGTCAAACATACTACACTGCTCCGAAACTGAAATTCTATCTTTAGAAGCTCCAAGAAACGTTCGTTGAATCTTTTAATCAAGAAACTTTCAAGAACATGATCCTCCATCATTGTAGACCAAGTATAACTAAAAATACGGAAATCACAAACACTTAAAAGCAATTAAAAGCCTGAAATGAGAAAAACCCTAGCAAGTGCAGTGGGAAGAAATCATAGGCAAAACCACCAAGAACCCTGATGTGAATGGCAGCCTTATATTCACATCAAAGGAATTATGGATGTTTGATCATCAATTCATCAATTAAGAGTGCCAATGAAAACCAAAATCATATTTTTGCATTTTAATATTAATTGATTGTCCAGTTTATTAATGTTTTTAAGGATTGAATTGCTGAAATGATGTATTGAAAGACTTTTGATAAACCTACTGATGAGGCTATCGCACACCTATCAGAAATAAACCAAACCACTCTAACTAATATAGCTAGGGAAGTAGGGATCGAATCCACAGGGAAGCAATTAAACCTATTAGTTCTAAAAAGTTTTGACCGTGTAAAGGGTCTTTCAGTGACAATTGTGATCAAGAAATTAACTAGAATTAGGACTAAATCGATTAAGGAAATGAATTAATGACTAAACTTAAGACATCGGTTCACCACAGATTAACAAACGAATTGCACACAAATAATTAATTAGATTATCAATTTCCTTGAATTAAGGTCCACTAATTCTCTCGAATCTAGTCTCCTTCAAAACTCCTCTAATGGCTCTCCCTCACTTAGACTCGTTTCGCCTATTGTCCTTATGATCTAATTGTGGTAATCTTACCTCTCGGCATCGATTTCAACAATATCAAACAAACAATTAAACCTGGCTAGTATTTAAATGAAAGCAATAACAATTGACAACAGGAATTCAAGTACATTAATAGTTAAACTAATATTTATGAGCAAAACATCAACAATCAATTCATGGATCCCCTAGTCCTAGAAAAGAAACTACTCACTCATAATTGAAAGAACAAAAACTAAACCAGTAAAAGAAATTAAAATCCTAACCATGATTAAACTAAACAAACCAACAATAATCAAGAATTTAAATCTAAACATAAAACTAATAACACTAAGAGCATAGATCAAAACTAATAATAAACATTAATTAAGAACAAGAATTAAGATGGAAATAAAACCTGAATATTATTGATTGAAAGATTGAATAAAGTTCCACACTTAGAGAGAATTTTAGACTAAACTAGGGTTTGTAAAAGTGTAAAAGGCGTCCATGACTAATTAGCCGTACAAAACATTAAGTACTTAGGCTAAACAAGGGATGAAAACGCGGAAATCCCCTTCAGAGCCACCGCCCGAAGGGGTCCGGGCGAGCTGCCCTCACCTGGGCGCACAACCTCGGTCCAGGCAGGTAGCTTGCCTTGGCTTCGTTTCTCGGTTTTTGCTCGTTCTTCCTTAATTACTTCTTTAATTCTTCATTTTAGCACTTCTAATTTTCAGTTAAGCTTCCCAAATGACTTCAACTCTTCACTAACTTCTTCAAGTGCTTCAAAAGGCTCAAAAAACAACGATAAATCATCGATTCCTGTAAAATCTAAAAAAAGCACAACAAACACTCGAAATAGCAAAAGTTAGTAGAAATGGCTCAAAAGAGTCGTCTTAGAGCTAAAAATCAATCGGGATCGGGGGTAAAATATATATCAAATATCAACTTATCAAACTCCCCCAAGCCAAACCTTTCCTTGTCCTCAAGCAAACAACTAAGCAAACAATGACTTCACCCCTTTTAACTTTGCAAAACAAGATTAACTCAAGCAATTCCGAGTATGCAAGTTCCTCAACCAACCCATCAAAATCCCTTGACCGCCATCCACTTAAATCAAAATCAATAAGCCAACCATGTAAGAAATAGAAGTCGATGACTAAAGTAGCTCATTCGGTGTCACTCCACACATAAAATTGAGCACAAATAATAAAGCTCACCCTTAATCCCAAATAAGAATGCAAATGCAATAAGTTTTTGAATGCAAAATTTTGAGAACCTAAACCCACATCTCACACCTCATGCAAGTGTTTGAGGGTAGTCACTCAATTCTAGTATGAAAGTCGACTCGAAATGCAAGTAATACTCCCTAGCTTTGGCAATTGATTCACTTCACAAGGACTAAAAACATGCACATGCCGATCAAAAAAGTCTTTATAAGCATGTAACGTGGCTAGGGTGATGGGTAGGATAGAATATAGGATAATGTGGTGGTAAATGCGGGCTATACGCATGTAACAATCAAAGATCATAGTCAACATCTCCAACATCAACTCCAACACCAAACCAATTCTCATAGGGTCACATCACACCATAAAACTTACGTTTCAACTACTCCAAATATCAAAAGCTTTTCTTTTTCAACATTTTTCAATTCTTTTTTTTCTTCATTTTTTCATTTCTTTTTTTTTTCAACTTTCAAGATTTTTTCAACTTAGGCTCACGACTCTTAATGACATGTCAAAGACAAAGTCATCACACATACATAGCTAGGTCGATAAAAGATGTATAACATTTTGATTCTTTATTAAAACTAGCCTAGACATTGGTATGCAAAGCCTTAATGTGAGACCTATTATTAAACTTTTAACAACAACCATTCACAATTTTCCAATCCTCCAAAACCTCTAACAAATGCAAAACAACAACAAAGCAACTCCTCAACTCCCCCAAGCCAAGCTTGGGCATGTATCAAATGATTAGAACAAGGCCAAATAAGGTTGTAATGTGGCTAAAATGCAAATGAAGGGTAAAAGCTCAAAATAAGGACCAAGGGAAAATTTTGTGAAGGAATGCTTAAAATCTGAAAGCTCCTAAACGAAATGAATGCCTTTTATCATTCGCGACATGTCACACACCAAAGCCAAGCTACTAGAGTCAAAAGCCAAAAACATAGATCATACAAGCACCAGGAACTAAGCACACATGATAAGATATAAGCATAGAAATAAAAAGTTAAGGTTATTAGCTAGAGTCCCTACTAAACTAAAAAATGAAAATGAAAAGGCTACTAAAAGCTAAACTAATGGGTTACCTCCCGTAAAGCGCTCGTTTAAGGTCATTAGCTTGACCATATTACCTTATAGCTCATAGGGGTGTGGGTCTCGTAGATTGATTTCTTCAACCAGGCCAACAACATCTATCACCTTCATAGTAGTGCTTGAGGCGGTGTCCATTAACCTTAAATCAATCCCCTTTCTCATTTAGAACCTCTACAAATCCGTACTTACTCACCATGGTAACAATGAAAGGATCGCTCCACCTAGACCTCAACTTTTCGGGAAAAAGCTTCAATATAGAATTGAATAACAAGACCTTATCACCTGCTACAAACTCCTTTCTTACAGTTCACTCATCATGCCATTACTTAGTCTTCTCCTTATATATCTTAGCACTATCATAGGCTCCCAATCGAAACTCGTCTAGATCATTTAATTGAAGTAATCGCTTCTCACCTGCAAGCTTGGCATCCATGTTGAGCTCGTTTACTGCCCAATAGGCCTTGTATTCTAACTCAACCGGCAAGTGGCACGCTTTCCCATACACTAACCGATAAGGAGATGTACCGATAGGTGTCTTGAAGGTCGTTCTATATGCCCATAATGCATCATGCAGCTTGCTACTCCAATCTTTCCTTGACTTTGCAACCGTTTTCTCCAAGATAGCCTTGATTTCTCGATTTGAAACTTCCACCTGACCACTGGTCTGTGAATGATATGCTAATCTTGTTCTGTGGTAAACACCGTACTTCTCCAGCAGTTTATCTAGCCTTTTCTCATGGAAATGCTTTCCCCCATCACTGATGACAGATCTAGGGACTCCGAACTTAGGAAAGATAACCTGCTTAAACACCCTCAAAACAGTGTTAGAATCGCAATGGGGGGTAGCAAGAGCTTCCACCCATTTAGAAACATAATCCACAACAACTAATATGAAACGATTTCCATTAGAGGATGGAAAGGGGCCCATATAATCAATGCCCCAAACATCAAAAATCTAAACTTCTAATATAGTTGTTTGAGGCATTTCGTGCCTTTGTGAAATATTACCTGTTCGTTGGCACGAATGACAAGACATAATAAAAGCTCTAGCATCCTGTAGGATAGTGAGCCAATAAAAACCCGATTCGGTACCTTAAACATCGTCTTAGAAGGTCCAGCATGACCTCTATACGGTGATGAATGGCAATGGTGAAGTACACCATAAACTTCTCATGTCGGAACACATTTCTTGTATAAACCATTTGCACACTCACGAAACAAGTTAGGATCATCTCAAAAGTATCGCTTAACATCATGCAAAAAATTCTTTTTCTACTGGTAAGTCAAATCAGAGGGTAAGACACCTCCTACAACGTAATTAGCATAATCAGCAAACCAAGGAGAATTTACACAAACTGCAAATAGATGTTCATCAAGAAAAGAATCATCAATGGGAGTAGAGATCTCCCCATCATCATACCGTATCCTCGATAAGTGGTCAGCTACCACCACTAGTGGAAAAAACGTCATTTGCTGCGGTTTTTTCTCGGGTATTTGCTGCGGTTTTGAACCGCAGCACTTATAGCAGCAGCAAATGATGAAATTTTATTTGCTGCGGTTTAACCGCAGCAAAAAATTGGGTTATTTGCTGCGGTTATTCAGGTAACCGCAGCAAATAACACACCAGAAACTGGAGGGAAACTGCACTATTTGCTGCGGTTCTTTGTAAAACCGCAGCAAATAGTGCAGTTTCCCACCAAAAAAAACACTTATTTGCTGCGGTTTTGTGAATAACCGCAGCAAATAAGCACCCAAGGAAAATAAAAAAAAAATTTTTTTTTGGCATTTTAAAGCAAAATTAAAAGCTGAAATGTTATCATACATAGAATCAATTATTTTCAATTGAATTACAGCTTCTATCACAAAAAAATACACTTCTATTCACCATATCTATACATTCATTCAACCATTCCTATTCTTATTCATTCATTCAAGCATATCACCATTCATAAATCAATCATAAGCTCAATCTCATCTAAATATCTCATTCAGCATCCATTACTCATTCAACCATTCTTTTGTTCATCATTTATATCTAGAGTAGTCTCATTCAATCATTTATTTTTTTATATAGTTGTTCTCATTCATACTCATATATAACAACAAAATTCATTCACACGCATTCATATATTCATCATTCAACCACATCACAGCATAGCCACAAGAACACAACCGCAAGCCACAACACACAGCAATAGACTATATATATTTATGTTTTGCTGACATAATCTCCATCAGGGAAGTGGTTACGATCACCCACCTTCGAGTTAGGCTACTTCAAACGTTTTTAAGCCTGGAGCAACTCAAACCTCAATATGTTGACCATGGTCATCACTTGAGTCCCTTCATCATTTGAAATAAGGGACTATAAGGGACTATAATGGACTCTATCATCTTTGGAATAAAGGACTATAAGGACTCATTTTTGTTATAGCAATTGTCGACCATAAGGGAATCAAGTAAGAAGGATCAGAAGGCAAGAACCCTTGTTTTTTCACCATGTCTCAAAAATGTAATAATCACACAACAAAAAACAGGTGCAGACACCAATAGCAATAGGACCTCCACACTAAAGAGCATGAGCAAAGTACTAGAGAGCATATAACTTGACCTTTAAGTCAACATTGAAACAAAATAACAATTGAAGAATATTGTTTACCTCTGTCCTTTGAATATCAGCAAACAGAACATGACAACAAAACCTCCAGCAAGAATTTTGGATCTCCTCCTAAAGGAAAAAACTCCAAGCCAGAAGAAACCCAACATAAATTTGCATCCTAGGACAACCGAGACGCTAAAAACAAACCAGTACAAAAACAGCAACAACAGTAATAATAAAGACACAATAACACAAGAGCCTTAGCGAGCAACACAAAGACAAAACTTGCTATGTTAGAATAAACTATGTATAACATCCCACCACTTACAAGTCTAACTTGGTTCAGAATTTTAACAAAATTCATCACCAAAGTGGGTTCAAAGGAAAGATGAAAAACAAGGCAATCCACAAAGAGGGGGTGGTAAATAGAGGAAAGGAACCAACACTATGTTACTCTGTACTTAGTTCTCCTACATACTTTCCGAGTACCTATAGGACTGAATCACTGATCAAACACTTGTCAGGCTTGCAGCATGAAAACATGTTAAACCTGCATAAGGAATATGATTCTATGAATCTAACACGAGGACTAATCATGGGACATCCTCATGCTATCAGCTCAAGTGCAATCCAATCTCAGCACCGATGCCTATCATATTTAACACCACACCTATCACTCCACTCATCATATAACATAGAGAAGTTGACTACCTCTAGGAGGGTAGCTACACCCCTACACATCCTTACCAGCAACATTAATGTTACTCAGAATTGTGCAGCATTAACAATTTGATTAAGGTAATCAAAGCTTCAAAGGGTTTTCCAATAGAGTATAGATTTAGAATAGAGTGAAATATTTCCTGATATGTTGAAGTTAGATAGTATCACCACAAACATATCATTTCAAACCAGAATTCCATCACCATCAGATTTGAACGAGCTTTCCTACCAAACAGTTTCTTAACCTTCAGCGTACCTGAAGTGGAACTTTTGTAACGCAATAAAAATAGAACTCAGAAATCACAATGCATAATTCATAGCATCCACTTCAGCATACATGGGAAAAAAACACAGTTGGCAGGTGCAGACATACACAAAGAGAAAGAGAGATGAGGGGAGAGAAGTAAAAAGAAACCTGAAGTCATGCCACAATATGCATCCTAGACAACCAGAGACACTTAAAACACCATTACAAAAACGCAACAACAGTAATAATAATCCGCCCAATAACACAACACAAGAGCCTTAGCGAGCAACCACAAGACAAAACTTGCAATGTTAGAGATAGATCTTGAAGAAAAATCGCCCAAGCCTCGAAAACAATCGAAAAAATTAGGGTTTTCGATTAACTAACCTCAAAAGATAGATCTTGAAGAAAAGCCCAAGGCTCGTATCGCCTCAAAGCTGTCTAAATTGCTCGAAATTTGCTTCAAAATTGTATCAAAATCAAATAAATAAATCAATTTCAAACAACAACAACAAGAAAAAAAACAAAAACAATCGAAAAAAAAATTACCATCCATGACACAAAAAAAAAAACAAAACAAAAAAGACAAAAAAAAAATTAAAGCACATAGTACCTTCAAATGGGGAGGACGAATAACAATGAGAATGAGAGAGGTAAGAGGCGAGAATGAGAGGGAAAGAGGCGAGAATTACAGAGGGAGTTAGGGTTAGAGAGATTGAGAGATCAGAAATTGAGAAGGAGTTAGGGGAAAGAGGCGAGAATGAGAGGGAAAGAGGCGAGAATGAGAGGGAGTTAGGGTTTGGTGGAAAAATGGTGGGGATGGCATGTATTTATAGCCCTTCGTTTGGGCCGGGCTTGAACGTTTTTTTTGGGTTGATTTATTTGCTGCGGTTGTAACCGCAGCAAATAAGAAAAAGAACCGCAGCAAATAGATCAACCGCAGCAAATACTTTTTATTGGGTATCATTAACAACTATTTGCTGCGGTTCTTTAAAAATCTCAAAGAACCGCAGCAAATGTGGCGCAGCAAAATCCAATTTTTCTACTAGTGCACATTCTCTGCTCCCTTCTTATCACGAATCTCGAGATCAAACTCTTGAAGCAACAAAATCCACCGAATGAGCCTCGGTTTGGCTTCCTTCTTCCCAAGTAGATACTTAAGCTGTCTCTTATACACATCTAGNTCAATGTAAACAATAACTTTTGAACCTACAAGATAAGCACGAAATTTATCTAATGCATAAACAATAGCAAGCAACTCTTTTTCCGTGGTGGCATAGTTGACTTGAGCTTCATCCAGGGTCTTACTAGCATAATAAATAGCATGTAGGGCCTTATCCCTCCTTTGACCTAAAACTGCACCAACTGCAAAATCACTAGCATCACACATTATCTCAAAAGGTAAATTC
>PYUH01003992.1:279475-295144 GCA_016808085.1 Suaeda aralocaspica
CCAATCAGGAGATTGTATAATAGGTGCTGAAATTAATGCATTTTTGATCATATTAAAGGACTCAAGACACTCATCAGTGAATTTAAACTCAGCATCTTTTAAAAGCAATTGAGTTAGCGGTTTCGCAATTTTAGAAAAATCCTTAATAAACTTGCGATAAAAAACAGCATGACCCAAAAAACTTCTTACCCCTTTAACATTCACCGGAGGTGGCAATTGCTCAATTACCTGTATTTTCGCCCTATCCACCTCAATACCACGCTCGGACACCAAATGTCCCAATACTACTCCTTCATTGACCATGAAATGACATTTTTCCCAATTTAAGACCAAATTTACCTACTCACATCTTTCGAGAACTTTAGTCAAGTTAGTCAAATAGGAATCAAAATCAGAACCATAAACACTAAAATCATCCATGAAGACTTCCATAATAGACTCTATGAACTCAGAAAAGATGCTCATCATGCAACGTTGGAAAGTAGTTGGTGCATTACATAAACCAAAGGGCATTCTACGATGTGCAAAAGTACCATAAGGACATGTAAAAATGGTTTTCTCTCTATCATCAGGATGGATGGGAATCTGAAAGAAACCCGAATATCCATCAAGATAACAGAAATACTTATTCTTAGCTAACCTTTCCAACGTTTGATCAATAAAAGGGAGGGGGAAATGATCCTTTTTAGTTGCAACATTCAATTTTCTATAATCAATACACATTCTCCATCCTGTAACAACTCTAGTAGGAATCAATTCATTCTTATCATTACGAACAACAATTGTTCCCCCTTTCTTAGGGACTACCTGTACGAGACTTACCCATTGGGAATCAGGCACCGAGTAAATGATACATGCATCTAGAAGTTTAAGAACTTCTTTCTTCACCACCTCCTGCATGTTAGGATTCAAACGACGTTGACCCTGTTTACAAGGTTTATGACCTTCCTCTAAATGAATTCTATGCATACAAAAATCAGGACTAATACCAGTCAAATCATCAATAGTATAACCAATAGCCTTCTTATGAGACTTAAGCACCGACAAAATCTTATCAAGTTGACTATCAGTTAGAGAAGCACTAACAATGACCGGATACAACTCCTTATCATCTAGAAAAGCATATTTCAAGTTAGAGGGGAGGAATTTCATCTCAGGTTGGGTTACCTCCTTGACAGAACAAACCTCTTGAGGTAACTCAACAAATTTTCGGCTCTCCTCCGGATTCAATTCCTCACCAGTAAGATCCTGTACCAAATTATTGGCATCAGTTGTACCTTCACCTGCACAAACATCAAGACAAACAACGGCCTCCAGAAGATCCTTTGTAGTGGATCGAGGCATATCATCAATAACAATCTCATCAATGACATCAATAACATAGCATGACAGTTCCATCGTAGGACTCTTAAGAGCAGCATTAAGATTAATAGTGACTTTATCATCCCCTATAGAAAGAGTCAAACTACTATTTTTGACATCAATAACAACACCTGCAGTGTGTAAGAATGGTCTACCAAGTATAATTGGGATATGAGCATCCTCATCCATATCTAACATAACACAATCAACAGGAATAAAGAATTTCCCGACTCTCACCGGGACATCTTCTAAAATACCTTTAGGGTACTTCACTGTTCTATCTGCCATCTGCAAAGTAATATTAGTAACCTTCAAAGCACCCATATTAAGCTTTTTCCAAATAGATAAAGGCATGAAACTAACACTGGCCCCTAAATCACATAAAGCTTTATCAATAAATAATGGGCCAATGTTACAAGGAATAGAAAAACTTCCCAGGTCTTTCAGCTTAGGTGGTGACTTGTTTTGCAATATGGCACTTCACTCCTCCGTAAGTGCTACGGTCTCCACCACATTCAACTCACGTTTCCTGCTCAAAATATCTTTCAAAAATTTAGTCTAAGTAGGAATTTGAGTTATCAAATCAGTAAAAGGAACAGTAACCTGCAAATTCTTCACAATATCTAAAAATTTACTGAAATGATTATCATTCTTACTCCTGGTCACCCTGTTTGGAAAGGGCAACGTAACCTGTGACCTCGGGATCGTATCAATCGATGTGTCATCTACCTTCTCTTTAGGTGTTTCAGCCTCCTTATTTGGAACTGTCTCTAAATCTTCAATCACCACATCACTGGTCTTCTTAGCTCCACTTGCAACATCAAAATTAACATCATCATTAGCCATTTTCAGACCCTCATAAGCAGTTCCACTCCTCAAAGTAATGGCATTGGCATAGTCCCTCGAGGGATTCTGTGGTACCTGTGATACTAGAGGTGTAGGTTGTGTTGGAAGGTGGCCTGGTTGCCTTTGAGCAGTTGATTATGCAATCTGAGCTATCTGAGTCTCCAGGTGCTTGTTGTGAGCCTGCATTGCCTCCATATTTTTCTGCATCTCCAACATCATATTCTTCAGCTCTGAAATTTCACCATTAGGTTGAGCTGGCAATGGTGGTGCTAATAGTGGTGGCCTGCTGAAACCTGGTGGGTGTGGTGGTACATATCTCTGCATCTGCTGGTGTGCCTACTGAGTTGGTATAGCTTACTGAGGATTCTGCACATTGTTATTGTTCTTGTAGGAAAAGTATGGATGATCCTTCCAGCCCGGATTATATGTATTGGAAAATGGATTGTTCTTGTAGGCTTGAAAAGCACACACTTGCTCTACTGAACTGGTACATGACTGGGAACTATGACCGAATAAACCACAGGAATCACAGAAAGGGTCAGTGCATCCCAAAAGTGCAGCTACAAGTGATGGTGGAGGAGCTGCAGTACCAATCTTATCAACCTTCTGACTTATGGCATTGATCTGTGCAGCTAAACTCTTATACTTATCATCAACTACATGTTTTCCACCCTTCTTGGAATGCTCTCTAAGGTTACCAAACTGTGAATTATGAGTAGCAATTTCATCAATCAGTTCATATGCAGCATTGACCTCCTGGTTCATGAATCGACCATTAGCAGCAGAATTTAACGAAGCTCTACTCTCATTACCCAAACCATTGTAGAATGATTGAACCAAAAACCATTTCTCAAGCTCATGATGAGGACACATTCTCAATAACTCCTTGAACCGTTCCCAAGCATTTCAAAGTGACTAATATGTTTACTGATTGAAATTAGTAATTTGACTCCTCAGTAAAGCAGTTCTCTGTGGTAGGTAGTACTTCCTCTGAAAAGCAAGAGCCAAGTCCTCCCAACAAGCAATTGTAGCCATATTAAGATCATTCAACTAGGTTCTAGCTTTGTCCTTCAATGAAAATGGGAACATTCTCCTCTTAATGTAGTCCTTAGAAACATTCATTTGCTTGATATTATCACAGTATTGAAGGAAATTTTGTAAATGTAGATTCGGATCCTCCTTCAATGTCCCTGAAAACTGATTTCGTTTAACCATATTCACAAGAGCCGGTTTCAGTTCAAAATTAGCAGCATCAGTATCAGGTACTAAATAACCTCCAGGCATAGACTCCGTACTAGGCAAGGAATAGTCTCTCACTGAACGGGCCGCAGGTGGCGGTGGTGGAAGTGGTGGTCCTTCCTTCGGCAGCCATCTCGACCTCTAAATACCCTTTAAACAACGGGTTGAAGCTGAACTCGAAAAACTGAGACAAATCAGAAATAGTTTCCTCCATGGATCGAGGAAGAAATATTCGGCGTCTACTACGTCTCAACTACTTCAGAAATACTTGCTCGGGCTCAGGGAAAATAAAAATATCAGGCTCGTGGTCATTTTGCATAAACCTATAAACCTGCACAGAATGGAAACTCCGAGCAAAAATAAGAAACTGCCCCAAAGAACCGAATAGTTCTTTGAGACTAAAAAAAATAAAAAGAAAACGGTATAAACCCGACTAACAGAATTAAAAATTGTCTTCCCGGCAACGGTGCCAAAATTTGATGAGGCTATCGCACACCTATAAAAAATAAACCAAACCACTCTAACTAATATAGCTAGGGAAGTAGGGATCAAATCCACAGGGAAGCAATTAAACCTATTAGTTCTAAAAAGTTTAGACTGTGTAAAGGGTCTTTGAGTGACAATTGTGATCGAGAAATTAACTAGAATTAGAACTAAATCGATTAAGGAAGTGAATTAATGACTAAACTAAAATAAAATAATCTAAACACATAAAAGCTTCTTTGGACATTGTTCTGTTCTCAATTTGTTCCATTATAGTACACCTTTGGAACAAAGGTTGTGTATCCCTGGAGGTCGATTGCCATGAGACTGTGTGTACGAGTACAGGGCAAATTTATCTTTAGGGCAGTGATCTTTGGGCACGCCACAACCACTCCTTCGAGATAAGTTTAAAGCTCTTACCTTTTTGTTTACTACTAGTCATATTTCTAACAGTAAACAAGACCTAAGTATAATAGAGTGTAGCATCTATCTATCTATGTACTTCAATAAACGTAAAAATAAAATAAAATAAAATAAAATAAAAGAGAATTTTCTTATTTGTAGTGGGACCGAAGGAAACAGATCTTGGTGGACAATAACACCCATTAAACCAAAATAAACCAAACCACTCTATTAATTATAATACCAATTATTTCTACATTATAGATATCCTTTTTACTATCTCAGCTACTAATACATTTTAAAATTTTAACTATATTAGTATTATATCATTCCATTATAATGTAACACGTGCAGTTACACGGGTACACTCTAGTAACAAGGTTACTTGAATGTATTAGTAAGAGTTTTTTGCATAAGTAAAAGTGAATCCATCATATCGTCAGCACCCCACGCATGTTTTGCTCTGAAAAATACAAAATTACTTTCTTTTTTCTGAGAAAGTATCTATACATAGCACCTTTGGCTCAGAGGAGGTTAATTTTATAATTTTACAAGAAAAAAAAAATTCAAGTAAAAAATATGTATTTTCAAGTCAAAATGAATATGTTTCAAGTCACAAGTTTTATCAAGTCATGATGCAAAAAATTCAAGTCACAAAATTAATTTTAAGTTTAAATCAAGGTTATATGCTTTCAAGTCAAAATGATAAGTTTTCAGGTCACTAAAAAATGCAATTGTCCTATAGACCAGCTATCCTCTTAACAGATCACAACTCCTTTTTTTCTCTCTGACAAATCTTCATATGGCTAAAGCAGAAAGTACAATGTTCTTCACTTTCTATATACAAAAGGTATAATTCGAATGAGCAAAGAAAAATGGTTGTTGTTTCTGCATTCCTTTTAACCATTAAAGCTAATATTAAATATGGTGACCATAACCATTTAGTAGTTAACCTTTTATTTATCCTAAAATGAACCCTCTGAATTCTTCCACTACCATTCTAAAATGAGTCATCTGATTTTTTCACTCATTAAAAATGGTAACTACCTCTCATACCTCCTTAGCGACCCAAAAGTCGATGATAAAGTGTACTCAACAACCCAAAGGAATGAGATTAGATTAGCAGTCCAAGAAGCATTCAAAAGCCTTACTAATCAGTATGAAAATAAAAGCCAACTGCCACACAGTTTCCCTCATGAGAAGGTCTTCCCAAAGGTATTACAAAAATTAAAATCCACTCTTGAAACAATTGAGAATGGTGACTCTAAAATTGATGATCTCAAGAAAGAGATTGATGGTTATCATCGGTCTGTGTTTAAACAAATACCATCCAAATCTATCGACGATGATAATAAGTCTACTGAGTGGTACCCTTCTTTTCCTTGGACAGATGATCATCATAAGATTGATGAAAGTACTGAGTGGTACCCTTCTTTTCCTTGGACAGATGATCATCATAAGATTGAGTATGACAAATTATTTGATTCTCTTAATGAGGCAGAAAAAAATTGCTTGTTATTTTGCCTTGGACTACTTCAGAAGGACCGTTCGCCTGCTAATCTGGTGATAGTACGTAAGAGAAAGTTGATTCATTGGTGGATTGGGTTCAAGTTAATTGAAGACCCAGATAAAGGTGAACTAGTGTTGACAAAGCTTGTTGATGAGGAGTTTCTTATACCCACATCAAACATACCGAGGTAAGTAGTAGACATATATTTTTAAACTAGTTATGCATTTTAATTTTCTAGTTCGAAATTAAAGGTGTAATTGTGAAATATGGCCTTAGTTGGCGGCTGCACACCTGAGTTATGGTGGGGCCAGTCTCTCCATCAGTTTTCTCTATTTAGTGACGGTGAGGTTTGAACCACATACCATCCTTAACTAACATCAGTTTAATTAACACTTATATTTTAACACTATATATAATAAAACTTTGACATAATAAAAAAAATAATAATAATAATAAAATAAAATTACGACCAATATTTTATTAACATCAATATACTAATTGTCATTTTCCCATGCAAGTAGTACTATGATTTTTGTTACAAAAATTGTACGGAGTATCTCATAATAATAAAATTTAATAGTGAAATTGATCATCCGATTTTCATTATAGTACGTTTAAGTTCATTTTGGTGCGAATATAACAATTATTTTGTTAAAGTTATTATTATTTTACTTTACTTAGGATGTACATTTTGTAAAGTTAATATTTTTATTTTATTAATAAATATAACAATGTTAAAATATATTACATCGCATGAACGCTAAACTATTTGATCTCATCGTCTTATTTTTACTTATTTTCAGCAAAAATAAGTTTCAATCTTTAATAAATTGTTAATGATTTCAGTAAAAATAAGTTCAATTCAGCATAAATAAGTTCAAATAAGTAAAATTGGGTCCACTTCAGCAAAAATAAGTTGAATTCAGTGAAAATAAGTTCAGATAAGCAAATATAAGTTGATGAGGACAGGAACAAAAATAATGAGTTGTTGCTTAAAAATATCATGAACGCTTCCTATAAGTCAATAATAATTATGAAAAATAAGTAACAACTAGTGTAAAAATCCATGCAATGTCGTGCTAATACAATATTTTGTTTTAAAAGATAGAAGTATTGTTTAACAAATAATATAGAAATTAACTTTTTATCATCACATCAAATTTTTAATTGACACTGCTAGACTCGTCTCAAAGTGTAGAATTATTAATATCTAATTTGCATAATTTTTTATCCTTTAATATTTATTTTATTGATCAATTATTCATCATATTCAGTAGAATTATATTTATCAATTTATTATCTTTCCCTTGGCTAAATTTACTTACGTGTTATTTGATTTTTTTTAATTTTTTTTTATATTTAATGTGATTGCTTTGTTTTACTTATGCTGCATGAAAATTAATTAAATGAAAAAGAAATTAATTATTTCAAACATGATTAGTTATAATTGGATAAAATCCTAGGTGGCGCTCCCAATACTTTTCTATTATTCTACTTAGATATATATTATGAATGAATATTGGATACACGCGGTGTACAATAAAATTACTGTACAACGACTAACTTGAATTAATTTTTTGGTAACTAGAATCAAATTTTAAGTTTCTTTAAAATCATTGAAATTCAATTGAATATCTTGAACAAATAAATTTTATTTATGGCATAATAAGCTATATTTATTAATGAAAATTGGGTTTTTTGCCAGTGGAGGATCTAGGATTCCTAGCAAGTGGGTTCAAACTTATTCAAGACCAAATTTTCTATTTTTCGGATATAGAGTCGGGCTGGTCGAATATTATAGCAGACGTCCGAGTTCGTGTCAGTACACCATTTAAGTTAACTAATTGTTAAAATAATTCACAATGAAACTAATAAATTCTAACAATTATGAATCAATCATATATAAACTAACCCCAGCAGCATTAAAAGTTGTAAAAGTTAGCAATAAAAAACTTACAAAGTGGGAATCGAACACACAGCCTATGATACTACACTTAATAATCTTAAACACTAGCCTATGGGCTACAATGATCTTATTTTGTTGTAAAATGTATTTAATCTGTTTTTAACTTTTTATTATTATTAAATAAACAAAAATTGGCAGATTTTTCTGGGAATCTGACTGGGTTCAATGAACCCAGTTGAACCCATACTAAATCCGCCAATGTTTTTAGCATTAGAATGTAAGAAAGCGCATGGTAACTTGAGCTAATTTTAAGGTAACTAGAACTCAAAAAAGCATAACTTGAACTCAACAAAGTATAATTTGAACTAATTTTATATTAACTAGAAGACAAAAAAGTGTAACTTCAAACTTATTGTACAATAATTACTGTACACCGGGTGTATATAAAACTTTGTCATGTACTAATTATCACTCAACCTACACACAAATCAGTAGGATATATAGATACTGATGGGTCGACTATAATATATATTTAAATTGGTCTTAAGATTATAACCATCAGTATGATATTTTCAGATTATACGACTCTTAAATTATGAGTACATATACACGATTCTTACGAATCTTCCCTGATCGTCTTACGACTAAAATTACAGATTTCAGATTAAACTACCTTGATTCATACGAATCTTAGAAATCCATGATAAGAAAGACACCAAACCTGGCGGCTAAATGTATAAGGCATTTTTTTGATTTGTTTTCGTGATGAAAGCGTTATCAATGAACTACAAACAGTATTCTGTACACTTGCATAGTGCATACATTTGTACTATGCCTATTTTCCATTATACGTATTTACTTAGTACTTGCACAATTTTTGTTGGAAAATTAAGAAAAAATCCTTGAGATAAATTTGCTAAATTAATCTCAATATGATACTTTTTATTGACATGAACTCATTCTCTAACTTGAAAACCATATTTCGGTGACTTAAAAAAAAAAAAAATTGTGACTTGATAAAAAAATAGGACTTAAAAAGTATATATATTGTGACTTGAAACGGAATGGCTATAACTTGATAAATTTTTGACATAGTTTATCTAAATTAATCTCGAGCATTTCTGTAAACACTTTCATTTTTGTCAGCATTTTCCCAATATGTAAACTTGTAAAGACACAGTACATTTACATTGATTTTTTTTTTTCTACATGGCAAAAGACCAAAAATAAATAAATAAATAAAATCAAACCAAATCAAAATTTTAATGTTGTAGCAGCTTGTGTGTACCAGGCTTCCGAGCAGTTGTAAAAGTAAGGGATACATCATACACGACGAAACCCTTTCTGAGGCAAAGCTAGAAGAAGCTAGTTCACCATCACTCAAACTCAACAGCTTTACAAAATCACAAAAGGATGGTTTATTTATGTATACTAAGCAAGAGAATAAAAATGGTGAAAGAAAATCTACTTATGCTGTTATAAATACAGACATTTATACGCTCAATGAATTCACAGTTCGTTCCATTATAAAAGAGATGGATCACACAGATTCCCCTACTGTTGAAATTCTAGATCTTGGTAGGTGGTCTTATGACCGTATGAAGAACAATAAATCCACACGGAATAGTAAATCCACAAGGTACGTCGTTGTTCAAAATATTGAAGCGCTCGAATCATTTCTGTCACGAAAGTCGTTAAAAGGCACCGTGCTGCTAAGCCTTCAAGGAATAGGAGGAATTGTGAAACTTCCAGATTCTGTTTGCATGATGAACTCACTCAAGGTATGTTTATTTATTTGTGCATATTATTCTTCGTCAATAAATATTATGGAAAAATGAATCCTAATAATGCCACTCGCTACTATAATGCAATTGATCATAAACTACTTGTTTTCTTTCTTAATTTTTATAGATTCTGTATATCAAAACATATTATTTGAGATTTTCTTTATTGTTTATATATATAGCCATCAATTAACCAAATTTCAAATATCTCTGACAAGGTTTTGGATCNCTGATCGTCTTACGACTAAAATTACAGATTTCAGATTAAACTACCTTGATTCATACGAATCTTAGAAATCCATGATAAGAAAGACACCAAACCTGGCGGCTAAATGTATAAGGCATTTTTTTGATTTGTTTTCGTGATGAAAGCGTTATCAATGAACTACAAACAGTATTCTGTACACTTGCATAGTGCATACATTTGTACTATGCCTATTTTCCATTATACGTATTTACTTAGTACTTGCACAATTTTTGTTGGAAAATTAAGAAAAAATCCTTGAGATAAATTTGCTAAATTAATCTCAATATGATACTTTTTATTGACATGAACTCATTCTCTAACTTGAAAACCATATTTCGGTGACTTAAAAAAAAAAAAAATTGTGACTTGATAAAAAAATAGGACTTAAAAAGTATATATATTGTGACTTGAAACGGAATGGCTATAACTTGATAAATTTTTGACATAGTTTATCTAAATTAATCTCGAGCATTTCTGTAAACACTTTCATTTTTGTCAGCATTTTCCCAATATGTAAACTTGTAAAGACACAGTACATTTACATTGATTTTTTTTTTTCTACATGGCAAAAGACCAAAAATAAATAAATAAATAAAATCAAACCAAATCAAAATTTTAATGTTGTAGCAGCTTGTGTGTACCAGGCTTCCGAGCAGTTGTAAAAGTAAGGGATACATCATACACGACGAAACCCTTTCTGAGGCAAAGCTAGAAGAAGCTAGTTCACCATCACTCAAACTCAACAGCTTTACAAAATCACAAAAGGATGGTTTATTTATGTATACTAAGCAAGAGAATAAAAATGGTGAAAGAAAATCTACTTATGCTGTTATAAATACAGACATTTATACGCTCAATGAATTCACAGTTCGTTCCATTATAAAAGAGATGGATCACACAGATTCCCCTACTGTTGAAATTCTAGATCTTGGTAGGTGGTCTTATGACCGTATGAAGAACAATAAATCCACACGGAATAGTAAATCCACAAGGTACGTCGTTGTTCAAAATATTGAAGCGCTCGAATCATTTCTGTCACGAAAGTCGTTAAAAGGCACCGTGCTGCTAAGCCTTCAAGGAATAGGAGGAATTGTGAAACTTCCAGATTCTGTTTGCATGATGAACTCACTCAAGGTATGTTTATTTATTTGTGCATATTATTCTTCGTCAATAAATATTATGGAAAAATGAATCCTAATAATGCCACTCGCTACTATAATGCAATTGATCATAAACTACTTGTTTTCTTTCTTAATTTTTATAGATTCTGTATATCAAAACATATTATTTGAGATTTTCTTTATTGTTTATATATATAGCCATCAATTAACCAAATTTCAAATATCTCTGACAAGGTTTTGGATCTAAAAGCATGTCCGAATTTGGAGAGACTACCAAGAGGCATTAGCTTACTGCAGTATCTGACACACTTAGATGTGTCCGAATGTTACTTACTTGATCACATTCCTCGGGGGCTAGACACACTGAAAAACCTTAAAGTGCTAAAAGGGTTCATTATTAACAATAAAACATCAGATCAGGAATGTAGATTTGACGATTTATGTAAACTGAAAGAAAAACTTATCAAATTGGCTGTTCGTGCAAGAACAACAGAATTCCCAACAAATAAAAATCTTACGACTATCAGTGCTATGACACAGCTTAAGAAGCTTAAAGTTGTTTGGGTTCAAAGCATCAGTAGCTATAAAGAAGACCCCAGTCAGCAGAATGATTCCCGTCAGCGGAGTATTACCAGTCAGCAGAATGATTCCCCTCAGAATAATACTAGTGAAGCTATGAACTCAGATGATGCAGCACCACCACTTCCAAACAGTTTAGAGAAACTAGAGCTTCAAGCAGCCCCTGAGGAAAATGCTTCGAAAATGCTCGATTTAATAAGTTACAGAAGTGGTAACTGTCCTACAAAGCTTTACATTAGAGGAGGTGAACTTTGGAAGCTTGATCCTTACACTCATTGCTTCCCAAATGTCGAGATACTTCGTTTTCGTTATTTACATCAACTGGATATGGAGTGGTCTGATTGCCAGATATTGTTTCCGAACTTAAGTCAGCTTGAGGTGTTTGATTGTCCTAAACTCATGCACTTCCCCTGCGGCGAGGATGGTCTCTGGAATAAATCTGAACAATTCTGATGACTTGCAAGTTGCATCAAATAAAGTATCTTTAAAATCAAAGTTCTAATGCAAAATAAGGTAGGTCGATGCGGAAGCTTGTATTATTAGAAAACAGGCCTCGAGGTGGTGCGATGCATGTGGGGCTAATAAATAGTTTTTATCTCTCTTTTAATTTCTTAATATATACTCCGTATCTATCTAGTAATAAGTATTTTTATTTAGTTACTTATTTATCTTCTTTAATATATATATATGTTTTTCAGAAAAAAAAAATCATAAATAAAAGGAAAAATTGGCAGAAAAAACCTTTTAAAAACAAATTTTGGCAAGATAAAACCTTTAAAAAAAAAATTTGCAGGTTAAAACCTTAATCAAAAATTTTTTTGTCAGTTAAAACCTAGTAAGGATTTTCCGACATTGACTCACAATTTTCGATATTGACCTATTCGTTTCCATCTAATTGCACCCCTCCTCTGTTTTTCCTCCTTCCCTCCATGTTTTCCCTCCATTTTTTTTTTTCCAATTTTCCACCATTTCACCTTCTTCTTACCATCATTCCTCCATTAATGGCAACAAAATATTTAATCATAACACCAAACCCACCTTGACAAACTCAGTTGAATCTAAAAAAAAAAACTAGCCCCCAATTTAATTTCTTGAACAGTGTATCGTCAATTCAACCTTTATGTTCTTGTTTCATAGTGAAAAGGAAGGAGTAAAGCTAAGAGAAAAGAAGGGTAGGTTGAAGAAAGATTTGAATTGAAGACCTTTGAAGTAGCTAAGCTAAATAGATAGAATTTGCCCCCTTTCTTAACTAAATTAGGAGATTTTGTATTTTTCGGTTGATCTCTTGGAATATTTTTTCCTTGACCCAAAGAAACCAACATTCAACCTAAAGTTGCAATCTTTTTGTGGGGTTCCATTCAAGTTCCAAAATTCAATCTATTTACAAACTCTAACTCTAGAGCCCGACCTCAATTCCTGAAATTCACTTTACTAGAATGACAAATTGTTTCTTCTAATTGATCTCCCATAACAATGAATTATAGTACAATGTTGAAATTTAAGATTTTGAAGATAAGGGAAGTAAATGCTTTTATGTGGAAATAGTGGAAGGTGTGCTCTGAAGGAGTGCATGAGTTATATTCGGATGGTTTTTGGTGGCTAGAAAGGTGTAGGTGAAGCAAAAAATGGATAAGCAATGGTTGTTTGTGTGGCTGCATTTGTGAGGAAGATGGCGGAGAAGACAAAATAGTTGAATGAAGAGCTAGCTAATGGGGAAATGGAAGTAAAATAAAAAGGAGGGTGCAAATAACAGAGAAAGGGTGCAATTAGATGAAAAGAAGAGGTCAACGCCGGAAAATGTAAGTTAACGTTGGAAAATCATTACTTGGTTTCAACTAGAAAAAAGATTTAGATTAAGGTTTTAATTGGCAAACATTTTTTTAAAAGGTTCTCGCAAAAAATTTATTTTAAAAGGTTTCTTCTCACAATTTTTCCTAAATTAAAATGCTAATGTTTCATAATTTCTTAGTGTTTCTGAAAAATGTAATTTTGGTTTGCTTGCACCTTTTTTCTTTTGTTACTTTTAATTTGTTACGAATACTTGTGCTTGTGGACTTTTTTTAATTTTTTTTGATGTGATATGTACGGTCTATTTGGCAAAACTAGCTGTAGATGTCACCTACAACTTTTGAGTAGCTGTTAACTGTGAAGAGTAGTTGTTCAAAATTTAGCTGTCAAGGTAGTTGTTGAACACCGAGTGTTTGGTAAAACTAGCTAGCTGTTGACTGATAAGTGTATTTTATGCTTATATTTTACCCCCTTTTCTGGTTTATTTTAACTCTAACCTATGCTCTTCGGAGCTATTTTGGCTAACATTTGGTTGTATGGAGTTGTTTGTGCTTGTTAGTGACTTTTTGCAGGATTTCGGTGTTTTTGCATTGTTTCCGAGGCAATCATATGAGTTACAACTAGATACTAGAAGCCATGGGTTAGAATTGAAGTAATCAGGAAGCTATGATGAAGCCTGGAGTAACTAGAAGACGAGCCAACTTGATTTAGGCGAAAAAGTCATTTCGCCCGGCTAGTCGGGCGGATTTCGCCCGGGCAGTCGGGCGGAATTTACTTAGCATTTTCAAGGAGATAGGGGCGAAAACACTGATCGCGCCCGATCGGGCGGATTTCGCCCGGGCAGTCGGGCGGATTGCTTCCAAGGCCAAAATCACTCGCTTTGTGAGCCCGATCGGGCGGTTTTTGCCCGATTGGTCGGGCGGATTGTCCGGAGCCCGTTTTTCACTCCTTTTGACCCGAGCATTGTACTTTTTATATAAATAGTGTTTGTGTTAGGTTTTTTCAACACATTACATTAGACATAAAAGACTAGATTAGAATTTATTTTCTCTCATTAGGATTTTTCATTCAGTTTCTCTCTAGAACTTACTTTTGTCAAAACTTAATCATTCATTCAATACAATTGCAATTTCAGGTTCTTCTTTATTTTCTTCTCTTGTTTTTATTAGTTTAATTATTTTCCTTAGTTTTAATTGTTAGTAGTATTTTAATTTTAGATCTTGTTTTTGTTTTAGTTCTTGCTTTTGAGTTATTTTTGTTCTTGTTAATTAGTTTAATTGTTGAAGTCATGTTTTCAGTTCCAGTTCTTATGATTAAATTAGTCCCTTTAGTTTCTATTATGCGTGAGTAGTTCCTTTTCTAGGACTAGGGGATCCATGGATTGATTTTGATGCTTGTTCTTAATTGTTGATTGGTTGTTAATGTACTGGAATTCCTGTTGTCAATTTTTATTGCTTTCAGTTAAATACTGGCCAGGTTTAATTGTTAGTTTGATATTGTTGAAATCGATGCCGAGAGGTAAGATTACCACAATTAGATCATAAGGACAATAGGCAAAACGAGTCTAAGTGAGCGAGAGCCATTAGAGGAGTTTTGAAGGGGACTAGATTCGAGAGAATTAGTGGACCTTAATTCAAGGAAATTGATAATCTAATTAATTAATTGTGTGCAATTCATTTGTTAATCTATGGTGAACCGATGTCCTAAACTTAGTCATAGTTTTTTTCCCTTAATCAACTTAGTTCTAGTTTTAGTTAGCGTTTGAGTCTTGATTCGACATTCAAAGGCCCTTTACACAGTTTAGACTTTTTAGAACTAATAGGTTTAATTGCTTCCCTGTGGATTCGATCCCTACTTCCCTAGCTATATTAGTTAGAGTGGTTTGGTTTACTTTTGATAGGTGTGCGATAGCCTCAATTAAATCTGCATCATAAATCATCCATGGGATCCCCTAGTCCTAGCAAGGAACTACTCACGCATAATAGAAATAAAGGAACTAAATTTTTAATCAAGAACTGGAACCTGAAAAACATTCTTCACAACATTAAACTAATTAACAAGAACAAAAATGCCTCAAAAAGCAAGATACTAAAACAAAAACAAGATCTAAACTTAAAATACACTAACAATTAAAATTAAGAGAAATAATTAAACATTAAAAACAAAGAAGAAATAAGAAGAACCTGAAATTCCAATGTAATTGAATAATGATTGAGTTTGACAAAGTAAGTTCTAGAGAGAACTGATGAAAAAAAAATCTAAGGAGAGAAATATTTCTAATCTAGTCTCTAACGTCTAATGTAATGTGTTGAAAAAAACCTAACACAAACACTATTTATAAAAGTATAATGCTCGAGTCAAAGATTAAAAAACGGGCTCCGGACAATCTGCCCGACTGCCGG
>PYUH01003992.1:301970-318620 GCA_016808085.1 Suaeda aralocaspica
CAAATCTTACATGCCTTTTATTTTTCCTTTGAGAAGGCATGGTAAATGCCTTCATATCTTTCATCTAAATCTACAATTTTGTATCAATTGGGTTCATAATTTTTTTTCTTAAATAAAACTTCTTTAGATGAAAGCATTCTTATTTACTTTGTTTAAATTTCTAGTCTTTACTCACAATGCGTGGACTGAACTATAAAGAATAAAGAAAATCTATAATTGGAATCGAAAAAACACCTTTACTTTTTTATCTATAATCTTATACCAATTAATGATTAAGTCTAAAAATAATATCTAAAAGTGCTGCTAACAATGACCCTTAAAACAAACGATTTACAGAGTAGGATAAGATTAAAAGTTACACACTTAAGAAAAATCAAAAAGGAGTCTCATATGGTATGATTTTCAATCATTTTTCCGGAATAAGTAAGGTGAGTTAAATTTCTTTGGTGACGGTATAAGGTGGAGGAAATTCTATTAGAAAAAAAAATGATTGATGAACATATGTTTCAAGTAACTATGCTTTTTATAATTTAGCGGTAGAGATTTTGTTTTATTTTTATTTTATTTTGGAAAATTCGATTCCTCATAATCCACCGATTTTATATACATTTGTGTGAAATCTAACTAGTCCTAACCTTTTGCTATATCGACAACAACAATCAGTAACCCCCTGGAATACTACTTCTTTTTCGTTTAGTTTGGTTCCGTTTTAACACACGGTAACCTAACCGAACTCAGGTTACCAATAATAATTTTTTTTCATTTCTTTTTGTTTTTTTAATTAATAACACTGATTTTAAATGTGAAAAACAAAACACTTCAACACACAATCTTTTTCATTTCTTTTTATTTTTTTTAATTATAAAACTGATTACATATATTTTTTTTTTTTTGTTTAATAAAAAAAGCACTCCACCAAATCATGTAATGCCCAACGTGATATATAATTACCTACAAATTAAGATTTATTAACCAGTAAAGGACCATATTAAATACGAAACAATCCATACTGGATGGTGACTTTTACGTTGAGATAATCGAAAGATAGGACTGTTATATTCAATGTGTAAAGGTGGGATTACTAGAATCGAATTTTTTCCTATTTAGGTGTGTTCGTAACATGTGTATAATTTTAAAGATATTAAATAATTATTATGGGAGATAAGTTAGTTAATAAATTGAAAAAAAATTGTGTACCTATATGTGAGCAAGTCGCGACGATTTCATTGTCAAAAGCTAATGTTATTTACTAATCGTTTGTAATAGGAGGGGGGCACATATTCGGCGGATTTTTTCTCTGATGAATTTTTTTTTTTTTTTTTCGCCAACAAAAGTTTTTATTTTCCTTTTTAATTAATTTAATATATTATCTATGTAAAGTATACTAATTGGAATAACAGTGGGCGTATCACATAAATGTCATCATTTAGTTTCCAATCTGTTTCTTGTTAAATAATTTATTTAAATCTTTAAAAACTACCAAGTAGAATAATTATCTTATCCCTTTATCCTCACTAATACAAGGGGACGTAATAATTTGGTGAATATAAAGAGACAGAATTAAAACCAAGTATGAGATATTACTATATAGCATAATAGTATATAAAAATATAATAATTGGAGAGCGTGGATAACCACTAACATATTATTGATTCTTATAAACCATACCAATCATGTTTAAGAATAGTTTAATTTAGAGTTTAAAAAATAGCAAGTAGAATAATTAATCTCATTTCCTTTAATTTTGACGTGGTAATAACTAGATACCAAATGATACGCTTAGGTAAATTATCCAAGATTTAAAGAATTAAATCCATGTAATTATTATCACTTATCCTTTTTAACCATTTATAGTATCTAAAAAAATGTAGACTTTATAATGAACTTTATCATTTATTTAATATAATATTTTATGGAGGTATTTAAAATATAATTCGCTATAGTCTTCTCATGCACCAGAATTATCATATTGCTTAGGAAAGTGCTTTGCATAGCTTTGAACAACTAGAGGCAACAACTTTTAATTTATTATTAATCTATAAATAACTAATAGATGTATAAACCAATAATGATATAAATGAGCATTAATAATAAATACGATTGATTCCATATATAAGAAATTAGTGGTGTTTCTACATTATAAATTGATATCAAATTTCTTCAACATTAATCATACCAACACACATAAATTACTTTTTTAACACTTGAATGCATCATGTGCAAACAATCCTTCAAGTTTAATGTTCCCGGTCAAGATTAAAGTGTTTTCTTTCATTTTCGTTTTCCATACATTTAGGTTTCACTAAATACATCTACATCTGCACCTTTATAATATCTAATAATATAAATCAGGTCCTTATTAGTTAATTTATTAAGTAAATTTTACTTTGAACGAGGGAATTTAAAATTTTTGCTCTTCCGCTTGCTAGTTAACTAAGTTACTCAGGTTGTTTTGCTTGGGAACTCTTTTAGATGTAACATGGTCTAAGGTGTCCAATTCTGCTATAGATAATAACTAGATATATATATATAATATATTTTTTTTTTTGAGACTAAAATGCTGTAATATTGCCATCTTCTAAATTAAAAATGCATGATTTAAAATTACTTGAAAGGTAGCTTATAAGACAATTGAGTTAATTTTTTCATACAATTTTTCATTGTATAAAAATACTTTGAACTTATAAAGATAATTGTATTCATGTGATAATAAGATTATTCATTAAATACCAATTTAACTACAATAATACTCACACATATTTACAGTTCTCGTTAATTATACTATAGTTACCGTACTAAAACTTAGTTACAGTCATTTTGCATAATTTTTGGCTTATTTACAATCGTAATAGTGTAAAGTTATTTTGGGATTTTCCATGTGACAGCCCTGTGTTTGTCCAAGTTTCCTTCCTGTCATGGTTACCCTTGCTTTTTTAAACGCAAATTCTTAGGTGCACCCCGGGCACCTTCCTCTAGGTGGCTCCCGGGTCGCGTGTAAGACACGACTGTGCGCGTGTAAGACCCGCGCGAGCAGTTTTAATTTTTTTTTTATTTTTGAACTACCATTGCTTAGGTAAATAATGAACATTAGTGTTTTTGTGTCTGAACTTTAATGTTTTTAATTGCGCCATAAAGTATTGGTCTTATGTAATGAACATTCATGTTTTTCTGTTATTGCAACATTAAGTTTTTTATCTACGGAACATTGATTCCAGTGCTAGGAAATGAATATTTATAGTTTTATTTTGAACATTATGTTTTTTTTGAACTGAACATTGGTGGAGTGGGTGATGCACTTGAGACATGATATTTTCTTTTGGATCAATAGTTTTTGGGAACTTTAATGTTTTGTTATTTGAACTGATTGTATTTTAAGATATAACTTTATGTTATAATTATTTTGAATATTAATTTGAATTTACAGACATAGAGATCCAAAAGAGCTCGGGTACTCATCTACACAATTCATTTTTCTGAATGCTCAGAATTTTTTTATGACAACGTTCAGACTATGATTACACAATCAATTAAGAGAATAGCTGTTTGTTTTTACAAATCAAATGCATTCTTCATCATTGTTCACTTTTACAATTCAACAATTTCAGATTCATCACTTCATTTACAAAATTTTTGGATTGAATCATCTGCAAAATTGAAAACATTAAAATTAATAACTGAACCTAACTCATTGTACAACAATTAGAAGACATAACTGACAACAATTCATTTTTTCGATGTTTCAGAATTTTTAATTTTATGAAAAGTTTCATAAATAAGATCATACACCAATTACTAGAGAAAACTGAACAACAATTCATTTTTCTGAATGTTCATAATTTTTATGAAAAGAAGTTCAGAAATATGATTACAATCATTACAAGAGAAATTAAACAACAATTCAATTTTGCCTAATGTTCATGAATTTTTTATGAAAAGTTCAGAACACATATATATAGAATTTAATTTCTGAACATTAATTCATTTTTTCTAAACATTTATGAATCTTCATTCAGCATATATGCAGAATTTAGTTTACTTTGAAAGTGCCAGAATAGATTACATCAAGTACAATAGAACTTGAACAACATTCAATTTTGCTAATGTTTCATCAGCATTTTTATGAAAAATTTCATGACAACATAAATTAATATAGAAGATTTATTTCTTGAACATTAATTTCATTTTTTCTGAACATTTATGAATCTTCATCCGCATATAGTGCAAATTTCAGACAATACTTTCTGAAACTCTAATTGAGCAAACTTTTGCACGTTTTATATTAAATGAGGTGATGGAAAAATTTTACTAAATTATAGGCTCAAATTTCTGTATATCTTCATTGATTACTACCTTCTTGTAAGAGCTCGTATGTTGTGTTTTTTTTGATTTGGTATTTCTTTGATTTTTCCTGTTGAATACTCTGCCATGATTGAAATTCAGGGTTCTGCGAATTAGAGAGCATTGTTTTGATTTTGAGCAGAAAGAAGAGCTATCAGAGAGAACTGAAGGCTGATTTCCAAAAAAACAACAAACAACGGCGGATTATAGCAGTTTTGCGCTGCTGCAGTTTTTGTGGCAACCTGCAAAACGCGCGTATAGCACCCGTAGCCCTAGAGGAAGTGCTTTTTTTCCGGGTGTAGCGGTAATCCAATTGCGCTTTTTAAGTTTCCATAGTTTACCCTTAAGTTTTATTTACTACTTTACCACCTATGTCATCATTTAACTATAGTAGTTAGTTATGATTGTCATTTTAAATTATTTTTCAAATTGAGCGCCTAAAGGGCATAAAATTGTGTCAACTTATGAGATATAGGACTCTTCAAAACATGTTTGAAGTAATTATTTTTTTTTTTTTTTATTGTTTTGATATACGTATTTTAGTATAATTTTTGAAGAATACTATACTATATAGATAAAAAAAAAAAAAACTAAGAAAAAATGCGGACGGCACTTTGAACAATAGTTGAAAGTGTAGGTTTTTGGTACAACAGCTGGCCGCACTCAATTAAACTGTCCGGCCAAAAGACAAAAAAACCTGACGAGTCGAAAGAAAAAAAGCATACGCTATTCCTCTTTTCCTCTTAGAAAATGTATGTCTATTTTTTTTCTCTCTTTCTCTCCACCGTACTTTATTACACATTTCTGTTCTTCATTCATCATTTGCTAGTTCTTTAAATTCAAGTTCATTTTTTTTTGGCTACAAATTCAATCAACCCGATTTAAAGCTTATTTTCATTTAACAAGTTAAGTAACGCTAAGTACCCTTTCATAAAGATTAGTACCCCAACACAAACTTTAAGTAACCTGTAACCCTTTTAACAAAAGTAAGTACCCCAAGAAAAGCATACAGTAACCCCTTCCACACTCAACGATAGTAACCCTAAAAAATTTAGTAATCCTTCACAAAAATTAGTACACCCCGAAAAGTTAAGTCACCCTTTCATCATACAAAATCTACAGTACCCCCTAAAAAAAAAAAAAAGTCCCAAGTTTAAAACTCCGTCCACATTCCAAATTGTAACCCGCAAAAAGTTAGTAATCCCTTTCAACCAAGATTAGTAACCCCTAAAAAAAGTCAAGTACTAAACCTCGGCACTCAATAAATTAGTAACGCACCACCCGAAAAAGTAAAGTCACCCTTCAACAAGATTAGTAACCCCTAAAAAAGTCAAAAGTAAACCCCCGTCAAACAAAACTTAGTAACTTCCTGAAAAAGTAAAGTAACCCCTTCAACAAGATTGTAACCCCTAAAAAATCAAGTAACCCTCAACAAAAATTAGTAACCCCGGAAAAAGTTAGTAACCCTTCAAACAAAGGAATTAGTACCGCCTAAAAAGTCAAGTAACCCCGTTAACAAACATAGTAACCCATTGAGACAAAGGATAAATAACCCTCAAAAACGTTAAGTACACTCATCCACAAAGATTAATATTCCCTGGAAAAAGTTAAGTAACCTTTCAAACAAAATAAACAGCAAATGTAATAAAAAAAGAAAATACTTCGGGAGGTAACATTTGATTTTCTATCCCAAAAAAGCAGTAAAATACTTTTGGCGCTAAAAAAATGATAGAAAGTAAATCAGATCTTCAAACCAAAACCAAAGCAAAAAAAAATGATGGATTATAGAGCTAGAAGAAAAAAAATAGTTCAAATCATAGAGGTGGAGAAGAAATATAAGACAAGTTGGTGAAATGCATGTGGTCAAAAAGAGTAGCTTGAAATTGAGGACGAGTTTAAAAAAAAAGTTTCAAATATCACATGAGTAGCTGCACACTGAAAGAGAGGAAAAAAAGAGAAGAAAAAAATTACAAAACAGTTGGGCTCTTATAAAAATATGGGCCGGCCGCACCATCTCCTACCAATGCGGCATGCCATTTAATGAGTTAATCAATATTTAAAAGGATTATCAATATGAATAACAAAATACTTTTTTAGATAGAACATTATATTAAAATAAATTGACTTCAATTTTTTACACCTCATATTTTACAATAGCAAAATTTTAATCTAATTTTTTGACAAGTACGATTTTATTTTTACTTTTTAATTAGAGATTTGATTAGTAACCATATAATACATGCATACATACATATTTTATTTTCCATTTTTTAATAGTGCTAACTTTACTATTTGTGTAAGCAAATAATATTTTTTTAAAGGTAATTATTTTCATTTTTTGGACTCTCATAGACAGTATTATGATAATTTGGTGGTTGGATAGTGGCCTGTAAAAGGCTAGTTGGAAATTATTAAGAGTAACCGACATGTAAATGGATCTAATTAGGTGATGAAAACCCTTATTATTGGGTATTATATTATTATTATTATATTATTATTATTATTTACCGACACTTGGAATTTTACTACTGTTAATTATAATAAATTAAATCATACGTACATGACTAGTATTAATAACTAATATTGTTTCTATGTTCAAAATACATATGTAGTAAGGTAATTGTTAATGTTATGTTTGGTTTTTGTGGTCAGATCATACATCTGAAAAGAGCTGAGAAGTGTCGTGAGAATATCTGGAAGGCTTTTCAACCATTGCTTGATGGGAAGGTGTCTCAAATAGGCCTTCAAGGTTGAGCAAATCATAGAGGCGTGTTCTGTAATGGACGATCCCGATGACAAAGGCTGTTTTTTGTTATCACCCATTAAATTGAATGATCCCATTAAAGCAACAAATAGTGCTCAATGTTTTATCAGGATAGGTCCTGTTCAACAGGAATTCAATATAAAGCATTGGGTATGCATGGATTGTGTGACATGGTTAACGAACATCCAAGTAAAATTCTAGATAGTTCTCTTTCGAAACAAGTTCATAACACACAGGACTTGTCTTGGAGAAATTTCATGATGATGTTAAAGAGAAGCGATACCTTCTCAGTCTTTAATATGGGGTAAGCGGCTAATCTGGGAGCTTCTTAAGTGGCCTTGTTACGTGATGTTAAACATGGAAGCAAATTATCTTACGCATCTAGTTGTCCTCCCACTTGGAAACTTGCAAATCCCCTGTGATTGCCTAATGGTGCACCCTTTAATGTGGTGATAAAGATCACAACGCACCACAAGCAGTTGGTCCATTTTACAAACACTGTACATTTTAAAAAGAATCGAAAAGGGGGACAAGGAGAAGGATAAGAAATTGGTGGAGATCGGCACAAGGTGATTTGCAATCAATGTTTCGCACTTTCCCTCGCCTCTTCAACTACTTGGCTTCTTCATCTTGATTTGACAGGAATCTGTGTCAAGTGAGTGGAAAGTATGTTCAAAAAAGAGTGTTGTTTGATAAGTTTTTGAAGTACTGGTATCTAATTGCATAAGTCCAAAATTCAAACACATGTTTTACAAGCGCTTCAACCAATGAATCAACCACAGGAATGGAATAGGTAATCTGCTCATTATTTCGCAAATGATTATCCTTGTCAAAAGCACAGATTTGATACACTTTGGACTTTCCTCAAACAGACTTGCGAACTACTGAGAAAATCGCACAAGAGGTGTTTGGCGTCGAAGAACATTTTGTTGAAATGGTGCTAGGAACAAAATTTTTTCCTATGAACACTTCAAGTTGTAAAGACTAAATC
This sequence comes from Suaeda aralocaspica, assembly GCA_016808085.1. Taxonomy (NCBI): domain Eukaryota; kingdom Viridiplantae; phylum Streptophyta; class Magnoliopsida; order Caryophyllales; family Amaranthaceae; genus Suaeda; species Suaeda aralocaspica. Next base: position 310,064 of record PYUH01003992.1, read on the forward strand.
TGATACAACTGGTCGCACTGCAGCTATCAAGATGCACGAGTTGTGGTGAAGAGACTCCTTGAGGATGTGACAAAACATGAATTTTTTTTCTATGAATGAAGACGATTGAGCAGAGTGATAGTTTGTAGTGGCAAACACTCGACTTTATGCTGTCATGTTAAGTGATAAGCCTACATTTGAATGCATCACACATGTGCTACATAATCCTGAGAATGTTGCAGTCTCGCTTTTGACCTCAACCGAGCAAGTTACATAATTCTGCAAGTGTCTCTGACTCTTGAAGAAAATCTTAGGTCGGACGACATGCTTAATAGCCGCTGAATTGAGCATCGACTTGAAAAGAACCCTCTGGGTCTCTTGGAAAATCTAGGAATTGAGGTACCAACTTGGTATCTCTCGAAATGTCTCTCTGATAGTGTCACAAAGTTGTTGAATTCTGCAGACATTAGATCTTCGAGCTTCAGGTGTTTACTATACTACACTCAAGATTTTTCACATTGAAGAATCTTGAGGCACTTGACCCTGGCAGCGTATAATGATCGTTTACACAAATTTTGGAAAGTTAATATCCCAACGTTAGATGTGTTCAGGTCCGGGGAAAAATAATGTATTAGCTTTTCTATCCAGCGGCGTAATCTTGTTGGGACGCTCACAATTCGTCTGGTGTGAAAAGTATGATTGTGAAATTGATTCGGATACAAGGAATTTAGAGAAGTAATACGCGAAGAGAAAATGATACATATGCAATGGTTTTTAAACTGTCTAATCTAACAGCTTTGTCATTAGTATATTGTCAAATAAAGATGGGAACAAGAAGTGTTAATCGCTATTCAGTATCATTGGAACCACACTCCAGGTCTTGAAACATAACAATATCTCATTGGGAGGTAGAACAGTTTCGCCTGCAATCTTATAAAATGGGAGATCACTATTTAAAAGACCTTGTGTTCTGTTTCTGGTACACATTGAACTTGCCTGGCAACAATCATGATTTAAACTATTTATAAATTGCCTCATCTCATCACCTTCAACTTTGGGATTTACGTGAGTTAATAGTGGCATAGTAGGTGAAGTTGATGAAGGTACACGTTCTAACATCATCATTATAGCTTGACATTCTACTTCCCAGAGTTGGAGTTAATGTAACGTTGGCTCATTTACCAATGTTTGTAGGTTGGAAATCACGTAAAACAACACCATTGCCATCCTTCTCAAGGTCTTAAAATTCGTGTGTAGTGATTGCAACAAATGCCAATCGATGCCTGCAACTGGCAAGTCTTGTGCACATTAGTTGTGTCACAAACAGAAGAAACCAATGGGATGTCTACTAAATTAATCTTTGATCACAAATATAGGACTACCATCTCCTAGCATCAACGTTGACAAAGTCGTGACAATTACATTCAATTAATTAAACTGGTGACACACTTTTTTTCCATTTCAAAGGCTATTGTCTCTCTAACTCTTGACAAGTTCCGACACGGTGCTCTACAGATCATGGAAAAGTAGTTTTGGAATCTCTTACCTCTCTTCAACAACTTGAAATCCTGATGTAGAAGATTAAAGACTCACTTGTGTAACCAGATCAACTTGTTCCCTTAAACATTAGAGATTCAAGAATTGTGAAAGTTCAGCACTCGTAACAACAAGTTGTGAAACTGTTGGAAATGCTTTGACAAACCTCTCTCACGAAGCTTCCCCAATTTTAAAGTCCCTTAGCTTTGCAATCCTCGGACCGGCTCTTTGTTCCTTAGCAACTTAAACACTCCTATTCATTCAATTATGAATTGGAGCTCTTCCAGAGTGGATTGGGAACCTCAAACCGCTTGAGCGCTTGGCCATACGAAATGCCACTGCGTACTACACTACAGGATTCACTTGGAACCCTTCTGCTTTGAAAAAACTGTGAATCTGCATTGTTGCCCAAAAATCTAGAAACTTACCCAACTTGTTCGTTTAAAGTCTTGAAGAATCTCTCTTTATTCAATCACTGAAGTGAGATCTCTTCTTGACAGGATTGCAAAGCTTAAACAAGTTCGTAGCCTTTCATTCGAATGCCTTCATTAAGTTAACTTCCCGAGTCACTTGGGCACCTCGCATCCATTGCAACAACTTGAGCTACATCAATGCCCGAATCATTACCGAGAATTCCCAAGTTCGATGTACTCAAACACTTAGACCCTCACACCGGGAAAAACTTAACATTCAATCGTGGTGTCGAAAGTTGTTCACAATGTAAAGAAAGATGGTGAATCATACACAAAGATCTTATAGACAATTGTCATATATAATTTTCTGGACGGATTGTCTACTTTATTAGTACGGTCGTATCTACAAGACTTATATATTACGTTACATTTGCAAAATACTACTTCAATAGTTTCGTTGCATTTCAGCTAATAATCGTTTTTGACTTTAAATAACTATACAGTAATAAATTTTCAAAAATTATCTATACACATTCTCTTGTTCTCCAGACCATTTAGTTGCATTCGATTTCCTTTTCTCTTTTTTCAAACTACAGTTATGCAACATGTTTATACTTTGATCAATATTTTTAATTTAATAACTACACAAAACATTTTCATATGATATGTTAATTTTTTAGTTTGGTTCAATATATATTTATATATATATTTATTATATTCATTTTATAGAATCTAACTTTATCGTAAAAACATCCAAACAACAAAAGGTATATTCAAGTGTAATTAATAGTACTATAGGTGTGTATTTTCTCATAAATAAATTCCATTACCTCTAAAGTATTCTTTTTACCTATAGCATGTTAACTACTCTCAATGTATGTTTTCGTTGTTTTGATATGACTTTTTTTGAAAAAGTAAAAAATAAAAGGGTTATGGGTTAAGGACATGAGATGGTTCTGAGATGTGGCGGGGTTTGGGGGGTGTCGGGTAAAGTTGGGGTTGGCTTTCTAAATGTGAGTTCTTCGATACGGATCATCCCAATTTGGTATGACGAAAATAAATTGGGAAAAAAACTGAAGGGGTTACCTAATCAACACATTAAAATTTACTTTAATATTCAATTTCAAAGTGCATGGATCTCATAATTCAATTTACAATGTGTAAATTGGTTGTAGGAATAATATTAATAAAACTCTACTTAATTCGGATATTCTTGTGGACATTCCCTAAAATTTGTGTTCCGGGTCCAACCAATACAATTTAGATTTTGCAGAAACAATAATAAGTTAGTATTATATAATTTATTACTCGATCACGAATAATATAAACTTTCCCATTTCTACATCTTTATATGTTTATACAACTAATTTGTTATAAAGGTAGGAAATTATAATTGCAAATCTGCCTCCTCTTTACGATTTATAACTGCTATTAGGGAATATAGTCGGATACTCAAATGTTACAAAAGAAAATTGTTATTTCATTTTACTATACTCTTATAGGCTTATTATGCATAAATAGTAATAATGTTTTGTCCTAAACAAGAACAAAATATAGATATTGCTTGTTTTCTAGAAAAAATGATCAAAAAGTTTTTTGGCAGTTGATGAATTTCATCTTAGGCCCAAATTTGGACAGAGACAAGAGAAATGCCTCAGACAAAGAAGACACAACTGAAACGTCATAAAAAGGAACGCAACATCATTGCGTCTAAAGTGGTGGTGAAGACGTACAACTAACATCAAATGATTATAGGCTACTTAGTAGGTGTACTCAATAAGAATAAAATATAAGTAATTGCACAGAAATCTGAAACTAGTTTTTTACCCCTAGATGTGATATTTTTAATGTTGTAATATGTTGGATTCTTATACAATTCTCAATAGTTTGTGCTTAGAAACTAACTAATAACTAAAACGAGTTTTTATTAGTGCAGACGCTCATTGTTTGTTTCTTTTCTTCGTTATGCTGTAAGGGGTTAAAACACATTGTACTGTATAAATGATAATTAAAGTAGACCACTTTTGCATATAAGGGTAGTAAAATATAGATTTAGCCGTGATTTAATAATTGTAGGACAGTAAACGGTGTCTCTCCCTAAAAAGGGAGGATGATATGTTCATCTACCTCAGCTACGTAAACGAAAACCCGAAGGAAAACTCGGCATCTCATATCTCTAGCCAAAGAAACAGAGGGTAAAAGTATTGATAAGAGTGCCAAATTGGGTCTGGTGTGTTAACAAGGAATTGCTAAAATTGAGCTTGAAACGACCTTTTTACACTATTTTTCATGCTAATTTTTTGATGTGTTTCAAATTCATTAAGAAATTAAACTCGTAGTTTCTTTCCAACATAGGTCATATGCTTTATTATGCGATAAGTAATAAATAAGTATGCCCTTTTAATATGTCAAAAAGTAAAATCTGTTGACGATGTGCCATAACACATTTTATGTTTATTTTTCTCTCTTTTTCATATGCTGCACACCTTTTGTGCTATGGTGTAAGGTTAATCCCTACGTGCCATGCACAACTACTAGCATTTTTTTAGTTTTTGTCTTTTCCAATTCATTAACTCCCATTACTCACCTTCACCCCTCGCGTCTGGCGCGGTGCAACCAGTTAATCAGGTTATTTCCCCGCTTTAATCTATGCTAGGGCAATTCGTCACCAGTGCCATATAACAAGTTCCCTATTTTTCTACAAATACAAATGATATTTCGGTTTTTTATAGTGTTTCTCCCTTTGTTTCGAGTGCATTTTATATGGCTAGTGTTGTTATTCTGGCTTTATTTTAGCTCATTTTGATGTTTTCTTTAGCTAATTTAAGTGGTCCTCCTAAGTGTGGTGATTTCCGGCAATTTTTAGAGCTTTTTAGTTGAGTTTTATCATCGCGTTGTTATGGCTCGGTTTTGGTATTTTTGTAATTTCATGCCGGAAACCGAGGCTCGGAACGAAGCTGGAAAGCTTAGACGGGATAAGAGTGAAGATGGCATGGAAATGCGTGTCCCGAAGTATAAAACAAGTCCTTAATAAAGAACTCATGAAGAAATAGAAGAAAATAGAAAAGTAAACATTAAACTTCGGAGGTCATTAGTCGGCGACACAATATATACCATTCCGGGCGCATTTAATAAACTTTGCAAGACTTAGAAGGCCACTCTGGAGGTTTGATGCGGGGCGCTAATAAACCGCCTATGCGCCCGCATCAGACGATTTTCCCGACCTTTTATTTTTTCTTTATTTCCTTCGTACTAGAGGCTTTGTAAGCCCAACTTATTTGGTACATAGGCACTACTTTTCTAGCAAAAACTATGCTTTCATAATTTAGAATTGGACTCTCTTAGGTTTGAGAATTAAGCACTTTTCTCTCTCAAATTAATTTAGGGAAATTAGAGGTTTGTTTCATAAACATATTGATTCTCATTCAATTCATCTTCAATTGTTATCTCCAATTTGGTATTTCTTCGGTTTTGTTCTTTTTTTTAAGTTTAATTTATGGCTTTTAGTCTCTCTGTTTAATTAATTTAGTTATTTTGGTGTTTATGTTCAAGAATTAGTTTAATTTCAATTACTTCATGAATTCAATTAGGTACTTTGCACTGATTCTGTGTTTAATTTTCATAAGTCATGAGGTGAGTATTTATTTCTAATTTCTAGGGTTAAGGAAACCTTGATCATCAATGGACTATTAAATTAGGTTGTTTCAAATCCCAAAATTAGTATCAATTTCCTATTATTGGTTTTCTTTGTGTTTACAAGTTGATTGTGCGCAGATTATAGTTGTAATTTACTGATTAATTGTTGAATTGTGATGCCGAGATGTAAAAATACCACAATAAGACCACTGATAATAGGCGGATTCATCATAGCATGAGCAGACGCCCTACGATAATTGAGTTTTCGAGGTGGATTTCTATATTCGAGTGTAGAATGTGAGTGAGCCGATAATTTGACGAGTATTGGTGAGATTGAACGTCTTCTGTTAATGTAGATTCCATAGTGTTCTTGGTGACCCTGATGACCCATAGCATATAATTCATTGGTCGATTTTAATTCTTCGTTCATTTCCAGTAATTAGTTAGTAATTAGTCAGTAGTTTTAGTTATTATCAGTTACTTCTCGACCAAGAGGCCCGTTATTCACTTTTAAAAGCTTTTTTAGAACTAATGAGTTTTAACTGGCTTCCCTGAGGATTCGATCCTTACTTCCCTAGCTACTTAGTAGTGCGTTTTGGTTTACTTTTTGACTAGGTTGTTGCAGATAGCTTGGCCTTTGTTCAACTAATTCCATCCAATCCAAAAATACGACACGCTTTCTCATACTCAACACGGTTTTATTTTTCTTGTATTTTGTTAAAATATTGTTTACACAAGATACAACAAATTTCTCCTCCTTTGTTCTCCCATATTCATACTTCTTCATTTTCACTCAAAATTATCTTGCGCACCCTCTTCAACCTTCATAATCTCAAACTATTGAACTCTACCTACGAGATGTTAACACAAAATTTCCAAACACATAAAACTATCAATTTTTCTTAATCTGGTTGCTTTTTGTTGAGTCGTTGTTTGTGGGTTAATTTTTAACACGCAAAACCCTGTTTTTTGGGGTTTTGGGGCAAATCTGGCAGGGAAGCTTTAAAACACGTGTTCTCACTATCTACAGATGATGATACCAATTTTGACAAAAGCATCACAAAAACATTATGTTTCAACTTACAAAATCCAATATTTCATCAGTAGATTTTTTTTCTAGGTGATTTTTTTCAAAGTTATTTTGCTTCCTACTTTTGTTTTTACCTTAGAATTTTCCCTAAGGCTTGGGATTGTAATTGACGCTCCTAAATTAGACCATATGATCCTGATTTAAAAGTGTTCCAGCATAACATATATATGAGTAAATTTACATGCCCATTGTTTTAAGGTAATGTTGACGGTAGGTTATTTTTTTCGTTAGCATGTCTTTTTCAAGGTATGAAGGTTATTTTTAATGACCTGCGCCAACCTTTTCATCATGTTATTAGTTCATCACTTGAAATAACATGTTGTGTTCACATTCGATAGGATTGCTATTGGTTCATTGATGGCACACACGTTAGTGAGCGTTAGCATACCCGAGGCGTTTGCAAATGCTTACAGGGGAAGAAAGCGAGTGGCCACTTACTTTTATGTTTTTAGTTTCCATGTTTCATTTTTGAATTTGTTTATATTTGTAATCAGCATGTTGGGAAGGTCGACACGCAGAGAGTGTCGAGTACTTCTTCAGCAACGACTGCAACTCCTGCATCAATCTTTCCTTGTATATTGGATAAAACTCCAATTCTCAAATTACAATTAGAATGTTTCATTAGCTTTTGTTACATAATCAAAGCATGAAAATTGGTGACTTTTCCTCTTTATATTTATACCTATCTAAATCTAGCGCTTTACAAGTCTAATTTTTTTGAATATATAAATCTGTAAATTATAATAATTCTAATAAACTAATTACATTGCTATCCAAATTAGGTAAAGTTGTCTCGCTGACAAAGGGTATCCTGATCAAATTGACTTTCTGATACCCAAACTATCCTAAAATAAGATAGCATAAATCCCAATTTCAAGATAAAAACTCTCCTCAAAATTATCAAGAACCGTTTTACTGCTGGCATTCATCACTTAGAGTTGGATTAGAGCAGGATCTTTTGGAGTCTATGTAAGCAAAGATGGAAAGATCTACTTATCAGATGCCACCATTCCAATTGAGACACAATACAAATTATAGTGGCTAACATTCGCACTTCTATATATATTAGGTCCTTCACCAAATGCTCCCCTTTTCTCGGCGTTGGATTTATGGGTGAAAGTTCGTGTATTCTGTTTGGATATAGTAACTCCAAATCCAAACCTTATTATTGTCGGTTATAATTTCCCACGTCCATCAAACAGATCTAATTTCAGTCCAACCAAACCATACCAAAAAAAATTCGGAGTGTTGTTTTGGATCCAAACCAAACCGAATTTTCCTCTAAAAGTTTCCCCCCCCCATACTTAATTGTTTACCAGAATATCTAGAAAATTCGATCTTGACTCTTGGTATATATGCCTCTCTTTCCACAGTTCAAAATTCACATGTTCCACGAATAAACAAATTAGAAACAAAGAGAAGTTTAAATTTTACTGCCATTACATCATTCTTAACAATCACATCACACCAAGTTAGTTTAGTCTAAAATTTCAACTAATACTAATAGGTGTTAATCAATTGATTGAAGATTGATTAGTAGACGCCGAATGTTTCTTCCCCGATCTGTGGAGGAAACTGTTTCTGATTTGTCTCAGTTTTTCGAGTTCACTTTCAACCTGTTGTTTGAAGGTTATTTAGAGGTTGAAATGGCTGCCGAAGGAGAAGGACAGGGTAGAGGACCACCACCGCCACCTACGGCCCGTTCATTGAGAGACTATTCCTTGCCTAGTACTGAGTCTATGGCTGGAGGTTATTCAGTACCTGATACCGATGCTGCTAATTTTGAACTGAAACCGGCTCTTGTGAATATGGTTGAACGAAATCAGTTTTCAGGGACATTGAAGGAGGATCCGAATTTGCACTTACAAAATTTCCTTCAATACTGTGATACTATCAAGCAAAT
>PYUH01003993.1:0-12852 GCA_016808085.1 Suaeda aralocaspica
AGCACACCCACCAGGTTTCAGTAGGCCACCACCATCAGCACCACCAATGCCAGTTCAACCTAGTGGAGAAATCTCAGAGTTAAAAAATATGATGTTGCAAATGCANCTTAGATTGGTTTTGATTGGAGTGGAAATTCATAAACCGAAATAATAAGGTTTGGATTTGGAGTTTGCTATAATCCAAACCGTACACCGAACTTTCACCCATAAATCCAACGCACGGAAAAGGGGATCATTTGGTGAATTGATCCTAATATAATTATGAAGTGCGAATGTAGCCACTATAATTTGTATTTGTGTCTCAATATTGAATTGTGGCATTCTGATAAGTATCTTCCATCTTTGCTTCAAGACTCCAAAAGATCTCTCAATACAACTCTAAGTGATGAATGCCATCAATTAAAGGTTTCTTGATAATTTTGAGGAGGTTTTTTCTGAAATTGTGATTTATGATATCTTATTTTAGGATAGGGTACTAGAAAGTCACTTTGATCAGGATACCCTTTGTCAGCGAGACAATCTTTACCTAATTTGATATCAAATGTAATTTAGTTATTAGAATATTATAATTTACAGATTTATATATTCCAAAAAATTAGACTTGTATAAGCGCTAGATTTAGATAGGTATAAATATAAAGAGGAAGTACAATTTTTCATGCTTTGATTATGTACAAAGTAAGAAACATTCTAATTGTAATTTAGAATTGGAGTTTTATCCATATACAAGGAAAATTTGATTCAGGAGTTGCAGTTGCATGAATAAGTACTCGACTATCATGTGTCGAACCTTCCCAACCTGCTGATACAAATATAAAACACATATCAAAATCACATGAAACTAAAACATTAAAAGTAGGAACTCCTTTCTTCCCCTGTAAGGCATTTGCAACGCCTCGGGTATGCAAGCTCCTATGTGTGTGCCATCAATGAATCCAATACAATCCTATCGAAATTGAAACACAACATGTTATTTTCAAGTGAATGTAATTAATAACATGATGAAAAGGTTGGCGCAGTCATTAAAAATAACCTTCATTACCTTGAAAAATGACATGTAACGAAAAAAATAACCTTCATTACCTTAAAAAATGGCATGTAACTTTTATCTCTATATATATTTTAGCTGGAACACTTTTAAATCAGGATCATATGGTCTTAATCTTAGGAGCTTACAATTACAATCCCAAGCCTTAGGGAAATTCTTAAGGTAAAAAACAAAAGTAGGAAGCAAATAACTTTGAAAAATCACCTAGAAAAATCTACTTGATGAAATATTATGAGATTTTGTAGTATGAAACATTAATGTTTTTGTGATGCTTTTGTCAAAATTTGGTATCATCAATCTTGGTAGATAGTGAGAACACGTGGTTTAAAGCTTCCCTGCCCAGATTTGCCCCAAAAAACAGTGTTTTGACTTGTAAAATTAACCCACAAACAACGACTCAACAAAAAGCAACCAGATTAAGAAAATTGATAGTTTTATGTGTTGGAATTTTGTGTTAACATCTCGTAGGTAGATGTTCAATAGTTTGAGATATATGAAGGTTTGAAGAAGCGGTGCTCAAGATATATTTTTGAGTGAAAATGAAGAAGTATGAATATGGGAGAACAAAGGAGGAGATTTGATGTACTTTGTAAAAATATTTTAACAAAATCAGAAAATAAAAAGTGTGAGTATGAGAAAGCGTGTCGTTATTTTTTGGTGGAATTAGTTGAACAAGCTATCGCACACCTATCAAAAGTAAACCAAACAGCACTAACTAATGTAGCTAGGGAAGTAAGGATCGAATCCTCAGGGAAGCAGTTAAACTCTATTAGTTCTAAAAAGCTTAAACTGTATAAAGGGCCTTGGTCGAGAAGTACTGACTAACTAACTGACTACTGACTAATTACTAACTAATTACTGGAAATGACGAAGAATTAAACCAATGAATTAAGCCTAGGGTCATTCGGGTCACCAAGAACAACTAATGGATTCACTTAACAAAGATCGTTCAATCTCACAATTATCGTCAAATTAGGGCTCACTAATTCTCTCGAATCTAGACTCCCTCGAAACTCATCTAGCGGCTCTCGCTCATGCCTAGACTAATTCCGCCTATTATTCAGTGGTCTTATTGTGGTATTTTTACCTCTCGGCATCAAATTCAACAATTACCAGAATTACAACTAAATCTGCGCACAATTCAATTGTAAACAAAGAAACCAATAATAGGAAATTGACTACTAATTATGGGATTGAAACAACCTAATTTAATTATCCATTGATTGATCAAGGTTTCCCTAACCCTAGAAATTAAACTACTCACTCATGATTATGAAAATAAGCAAGAATAGTTGCAAGTACCTAATTGAATTCATGAAGTAATTGATAATTAAACTAATTAACATAAACAAAAATAACTAAATTAAGTAACTAGGAACTAAAAGCATAAATTAAACTAAAATAAAGACAAAAACAGAAGATTACCAAATTGGGAAACAATTGAAGACTTGAATTGAATTGAGAATCAATGTTATGAACAAAACCCTAATTTCCCTAAATTAATTTAGAGAGAAAAGTGCTTAATTCTCAACCTAAGAGAGTATTCTAAAATTAGGAAAAGCATAAGTCTTTTGCCTAGAAAGTCGTGCCTAATGTACCCAAGTTGGGCTTACAAAGCCTAAGTACGAAGGAAATAAAGAAAATAAAAAGTCGGGAAAATCGTCTGATGCGGGCGCATAGGAGGTTTATGCGCCCGCATCAAACCTCCAGAGTGCCTTCTAAGTCTGCAAAGTTTATTAAATGCGCCCGCATGGTAATATTTGTGCGCCCCGCATAATTACCTCAGAAGCTTTATTTTACTTTCTTTTCTTCTTATTTCTTCATGAGTTCTTTAAGACTTGTTTTATACTTCTTGACACGCATTTCCATGCATCTTCACTCTTATCCCGTCTAAGCTTTCCAGCTTCGTTCCGAGCCTCGGTTTCCGTGCCTGAAATTACAAAACATACCAAAACCGAGCATAACAACCGCGAATGATAAAAATCAACTAAAAAGCTCTAAAATTGCCGGAAATCAACCAAACTTAGCGAGACACTTCAAATTAGCTAAAGAACATCAAATGAGCTAAAATAAAGCCAGAATAACAACCACTAGGCATAAAATTGACTCGAAACAAAGGGAAAACACTATAAAAACCGCACATATCATTTGTATTTGTAGAAAAATAGGGAACTTGTTCTATGGCACTGGTGACGAATTGTCCCATAGCATAGATAAATCGTGGGAAATAACCTGATTAACTGGTCTGCACCGCGCCACGACGCAGGGGTGAGTCATGGGAGTTAATTCATTGGAAAAGACAAAAACTAAAAAATTGCTAGTAGGTTGTGCTATGGCACGTAGGGATTAACCTACACCATAGCACAAAAGGTTGTGCAGCATATGAAAAAGAGGAGGAAAAACAAACATAAAAATGTGTTATGGCACATCGATCAACAGATTTTACTTTTTGACATATTTTAAAAGTGGCATAACTTATTTATTACTTATCGGAATAAAGCATATGACCTACTGTTGGAAAGAACTACGAGTTTAATTTCTAATGAACTTTGAAACACATCAAAAAATTGAGCATGAAAAATAGTGTAAAAAGGTCGTTTTCAAGCTCAATTTTAGCAATTCCTTTTTTAACACACAGACCCAATTTGGCACTCTTATCAATACTTTTACCCTCTGTTTCTTTGGCTAGAGTATGGATGCCGAGTTTTCTCTTCGGGTTTTCGTTACGTAGCTGAGGTTAGATGAACATAATCATTCCTCCTTTTTAGGGAGACACGTTTACTGTCTACAGTTATTAAATGACGGTAAATCTATAATTTTACTAGCCCTTGTATGCAATGGCTACTTTAATTATCATTATTATACACGTACAATGTTTTACTTACAGCATAACGAAAGAAACAAAACAATGAGCGTTGCACTAATTAAAAACTAGTTTTAGTTATTAGTTTAGTTTCTAGCACAAACTATTGGAATTGTAATCATCCAACATATTTACAAATTAAAAAAATACATCTAAGGTAAAAACTAGTTTCAGATTTCTGTGCAATTCCTATTTTATTCTTATTGATTACCTACTAAGTAGCCTATAATCATTTGATAGTTGTACTTCTTCACCACCCTATAGAAGCATGAATGTTGTTCCTTTTTTCTTTGACGTTCAGTTGTGTCTTCTTTGTCTGGGCATTTCTTCTTTGTCTCTGTCCAAATTTGGCCTAAGAATGAAATTCATCAACTGCAAATAAAATTTTGATAATTTTTCTAGAAACAAGCAATATCTACTTTTTTTCTTTTTAGTACAAATTACTCTTTTATAGCTATAAGCCTATAAGATTATAGTAAAAGAATAACAATTTTCTTTTGTAACATTTGAGTATCTGACATATTCCATGCATTATAAATTCGTAAAGAGGAGCATACTTTAGCAATTATAATCCTACCTTTATAACAAATTAGTTGTAATAAACTATATAATATGTAGCAATGGGAAAGTTTATATTATTTGTGATCGAGTAATAAATTATATAATAATAATTATTAATTGTTTCTGCAACTAAATTGTGTTGGAGGTAACAACAAATTTTAGGGAATTTCACAAGAATAATCCAAATTATGTAGAGTTTTATAATATTATTCCTAACAACATTTACCCCATTGTAAATTGAATTATGATATCCATGCACTTTTGAAATTGATAAAAGTAAATTTTAATGTGTTGCTTATGTAACCCCTTCAGTTTTTTTCCCAATTTATTTTCGTCATACCAAATTGGGATGATCCGTATTCGAAACTCACATTTAGAAAGCCACCCCAACTTTACCCAACCCAACCCCATCTCAGAACCATCTCATGTCCTGTAACCCATAACACTTTTATTTTTTACTTTTTCAAAAAAGTCATCAAACAATCGAAACATTCCATGCAGCTAGTTAACATGCTAAATAGGTCAAAAGAATACTTTAGAGGTAATGGATTTATTTATGAGAAAATACAACCTATCGTACTAATTTAATTACACTATGATATCCCTTTGTTGTTTTGGATGTTTTTACGATAAGTTAGATTATATAAATGAATATATATATATATATATATATATATTGAACCAAACTAAAATACATATCATATGAAAATGTTTTCGTGTAGTTATTTAAATATAAAATATGATCAAGTATAAATTTTGCATATGTAGTTTGAAAAAGAAATCGAATGCAACTAAAATGGTGGAGAACAAGAGAATGTGGTATATATAATTTTTGAAAAATTTATTACTGTATAGTTATTTAAAGTCAAAACGATTATTAGCTTGAAATGCAACGAACTATTGAAGTAGTTTTGCAAATGTAAAGTAATATATAAGTCTTGTAGATAAAGACGTACCTAATAAATAGACAATTCCGTCCAAAATTATATCATGAACTTGTCTTATAAGATCTTTGTGTATGTTCACCATCTTTCTTTCATTTTGTGAACAACTTTCGAACACTATTGAATGTTAAGTTTTTGTAGTGAGGTAAGTTGAGTAATCGAATTGGGAATTCTTGTAAGATTCGGGCATTGATGTAGCTCAAGTTGTTGCAATGATGAGAGGTTGCCAAGTGACTCGGGAAGTTCACTTAATGAAGGGCAATTTCGAATGGAAAGGCTACGAACTTGTTTAAGCTTTGCAATCCTGTCAAGAAGAGATCTCACTTCATTGATTGAATAAAGAGAGATTTCTTCAAGACTTTTAAACGAACAATTGGGTAAGTTTCTAAGTTTTGGGCAACAATGCAGCTCAAGTTTTTTCAAAGCAGAAAGGTTTCCAAGTGAATCCGGTAGTGTAAGTAAGAAGTGGCAATTTCGTATGGCAAGCTGCTCAAGCTGTTTGAGGTTCCCAATCCACTCTGGAAGAGCTCTCAATTCATAAATTGAATGAATAGAGAGTTGTTTAAGTTTTTCTAAGGAACAAAGACCGTTCTCGAGTGATTTCAAGCTAAGGACATTAATGAGCTTCAATGAGATGAGGTTTTCAAAGCATTTCCAACTTGTTTCAAAATTGTTGTTTATGAGTGCCAACTTTTCACAATTCTTGATCTCTAATGTTTTAAGGGAACAAAGTTGATCTGGTACACAAGTGATGTCTTTTAATTTTCTACAATCATGGATTTCAAGTTGTTGAAGAGAGGTAAGAGATTCCAAAACTACTTTTTCCATTTCTGAGCACCGTCGAATTGTCAAGGAGTTGAGGACAATTAGCTTTGAAATGGAAAGTGTGTCACCAAGTTTAATAATTGAATCAATTTCAAGCTTTGTCAATGTGATGCTAGGAGATGGTCGTCCTATATTTGTTGACAAAAGATTATTTAGTAGACTCCCATTGGTTTTGTGCACAACTAATGTCACAAGACTTGCCATTGCAGGCATCGATTGCATTTTGTTGCAATCACTCACACGAATTTTAAGACCTTGAGAAGGGATTGGCAATGGTGTTTTACGTGATTTCCAACCTACAAACTCTGGTAAATGAGCCAACGTTACATACTCCAACTCTGGGAAGTAATGTTCAAGCTCTAATGATGATGTAGAACGTGTACCTTCATCACCTTCACCTAATATGCACTTTAACTCACGTAAATCCCAAAGTTGAAGGGATTTGAGATGAGGCAATTTACTCAAATCAGTTAAATCATTGATTGTTGGGCAATGTTCAATGTGTACAGAAACAAGGCTTTTTAAGATAGCTGATCTCCCATTTATAAGATTGCAGGGGAAACTTCCTACCTCCCAATGAGATATTGTTATGCTTTCAAGACCTGGAGGTGGTTCCAATGAACTATATCGATTAACACTTTTCTTTTCCCAATCTTTATTTGACAATACTAATGACAAAGCTGTTAGATTTAGACCGTTTAAAACCCTTGCATATGTATCATTTTTCTTCGCGTCATTACTTCTACTTAAATTCCTTGTATCCGAATCAATTTCACAATCATACTTTTCAATACGAATTGTGAGCTTCCCAACAAGATTACGCATGCTGGATAGAACAGCTAATCCATTATTTTTCCCGACTATGAACACATCTAACGTTTGGAGATTATTTAACTTTCCAAAATTTGGTGGTAAATCGATCAATTTACCTCCAGTGTACAAGTGCCTCAAGTTCTTCAATGTGCAAAAATCTTTAGGTAGTATAGTAACACCTGAAGCACGAAGATCTAATGTCTGCAGATTCAACAACTTTGTGACACTATCAGAGAGACATTTCGAAGAGATACCAAGTTTTAGGTACCTCAATTCCTTAAGTTTTCCAAGAGAAAGAGGGTTCTTTTCAAGTTCGACTGCTGCCAAATTCAATGCTCTTAAGCATGTCGTCAGACCTAATATTTTATTCAAGTCAGAGACACTTGCAGAATTATGTAACTTGCTCGGTTGAAATAAAAGAGATTGCAACATCTCAGGATTTTGTAGCCATGGTGATGCATCAAATGTAGGCTTATCACTAACATTGAAGCATAAATGTCGAGTGTTTGCACTACAAATATCACTCTGCTCAATCTTCTTATTCAATAAGCAAAATTCATGTTTTGTCACATCCTCAAGGAGTCTCTTCACCAAATCGTGCATCTTGTAGCTCAGTGCACCAGTTTTATCATTTCTTACACTTGAGTGTTCAAGGAAAAATTTGTTCCTGCACAATTCAACAAAATGTTCTTCACCAACCAACTCTTGTGGCTTTTCCTCAGTAGTTAGCAAGTCTTTTTGGGAAGTCCACAAGTGTATCAAATCTGTCTTTTGGAAAGGATAATCATTTGGAAATAATGAACAATACCATTCATACTGTTGATTCATTGGTTGAAGCTCTTTGTAACACATGTGTTTGAATTTTGACATATCATTTAATACCTCTTCAAAACTTATCAACAAATCTTTTTGAACATCTTTCCACTCTTGCACAGATTTCCTCAAATCAAGATAAGAAGCAATTAGTTGAAGTAGGCGAGGGAAAGTGGCGAACTTGATGCAAATCACCTTGCCGATCTCCAATTTCTTATCCTTCTCCTTGTCTTCATCTTTAAACTTTACAGTGTTTGTAAACATGGACCAAACTGCTTGTGGTGGTTGTTGATCTTTATCAGCCACTTCAAAGGGTGCACCATTAGGCATCACCAGGGGATTCAAGTTTCCAAGTGTGGGACAACTAGATGCGGTCAAGATAATTTTGCTTCCATGTTTAACATCACGTAACAAGTCACTTAAGAAGCTCCCAAGATTAGCCGCCTTTACCCCATCTAAGACAAGAAGGTATCGCTTCTCTTTAACATCATCATGAAATTTCTCCAAGACATCCTTGTTATGAACTTGTTTTCGAAAGAGAATATCTAGTAATTTACTTGGATGTTCGTTAACCATGTCACACATGCATACCCAATGCTTTATATTGAATTCCTGTTGAACATGACTATCATGATAAACACATTGAGCCACATTTGTTGCTGTGCTCATTCCAATAATTGGGATAACAAAAACACGCTTGTCATTCGGATCGTCCATTAAGACTGCCTCTATGATTTGCTCAACCTTCGAAGGCCTTATTGGAGACACCTTCCCATCAAGCCATGGTGAAAAGGCCTTCCAGATATTCTCACGCACTTCTTCAGCTTTTTCAGATGTATGATCTGAATCCAAAACCAAACATAACATAAAAAATACCTTACTTATTATTTTGAACATACAACAATAATAATGTTATTATATACTAGTCATGTACGTATGATTTAATTTATTATAATAAGTAGGTAAAATTCCAAGTGGTAAATAATAATAATAATAATAATAAGGTATTTATCACATAATTATATACCATTTACTATGTCGGTTACTCTTAATAATTTCAACTAGCCTTTTTACCGGCCAAATTATCATAAACTGTCTTATGAAGAGTCCAAAAATTGAAAATAATTACCTTTACAAAAATATTATTTACTTACTACAAATAGTAAAAGTTAGTCACTTAAAAAATGGAAAATATGTATGTATGCATGTATATATGGTTCTAATCAAATCTATAATTAATAAATAAAAGGTGTCAAAATTAGATAAAATTTTGCTTATTGTTAAAATATGAGTGTACTAAAATTGAAGTCAATTTATTTTAATAGTAATGTTCTCTAAAAAAGATTTTGTTCTTCATATTGATAATCCCTTTTAAATATCATTAACTCTTAAATGCGGCCTGCCGCATGGTAGGAGATGGTGCGGCAGGCCCATTTTTATAAGAGCCCAAATGTTTTGCTCAGTTTTTTTTTTCTTCTCTTTTTTTCCTCTTTTCATGTGCAGTACTCATGTGATATGTGAACTTTTTTTTTTAACTCTTCCTCAATTTCAAGTACTCCTCTTTTGACCACATGCATTTCACCAAACTTTTTTTTTATATTTCTTCTCCACCTCTATTATTTGAATTTTTTTTTCTTCTACTCTATAATTCCATCATTTTTTTTTGCTTGGTTTTAGTTTTGAAAGCTCTTGATTTACTTTCTATCATTTTTTTAGCGCAAAGTTATTTTTACGTCTTTTTTGGGATAGAAAATCAAAGTTACCTCCCGAATTATTTTCTTTTTTTATTAATTTGCGTTTATTTTGTTTGAAAGGGTTACTTAACTTTTTCAGGGATTATTAATCTTTGTTGGATGAGTTACTTAACTTTTTTGAGGGTTATTTATCTTTGTTCAATGGGTTACTAATGTTTGTTAACGGGGTTACTTGACTTTCTAGGGGTTACTAATCTTTGTTGAAGGGTTACTTAACTTTTTCCGGGGTTACTAATTTTTGTTGACGGGGTTACTTGACTTTTTTAGGGGTTACTAATCTTTGTTGAAGGGGTTACTTTACTTTTTCCGGGGTTACTAATTTTTGTTGACGAGGTTACTTGACTTTTTTAGGGGTTACTAATCTTTGTTGAAGGGGTTACTTTACTTTTTCCGGGGTTACTAATTTTTGTTGACGGGGTTACTTGACTTTTTTAGGGGTTACTAATCTTTGTTGAAGGGGTTACTTTACTTTTTCCGGGGTTACTAATTTTTGTTGACGGGGTTACTTGACTTTTTTAGGGGTTACTAATCTTTGTTGAAGGGGTTACTTTACTTTTTCCGGGGTTACTAATTTTTGTTGACGGGGTTACTTGACTTTTTTAGGGGTTACTAATCTTTGTTGAAGGGGTTACTTTACTTTTTCCGGGGTTACTAATTTTTGTTGACGGGGTTACTTGACTTTTTTAGGGGTTACTAATCTTTGTTGAAGGGATTACTTAACTTTTTCCGGGGTTACTAATTTTTGTTGACGGGGTTACTTGACTTTTTTAGGGGTTACTAATCTTTGTTGAAAGGGTTACTTTACTTTTTCCGGGGTTACTAATTTTTGTTGACGGGGTTACTTGACTTTTTTAGGGGTTACTAATCTTTGTTGAAGGGATTACTTAACTTTTTCCGGGGTTACTAATTTTTGTTGACGGGGTTACTTGACTTTTTTAGGGGTTACTAATTTTTGTTGAAAGGGTTACTTAACCTTTTCCGGGGTTACTAATTTTTGTTGAAAGGATTACTAAATTTTTTATAGGGTTACTAATCTTTGTTGAAGGGGTTACTTAGCTTTTTCTGGGGTTACTTACTTTTGTTAAAAGGGTTACAGGTTACTTAAATTTTTGTTGGGTTACTAATCTTTATTGAATAGGTTACTTAGCGTTACTTAACTTTTTAAATGAAATTAAGCTTTAATATCGTGTTTGATTGATTTTGTAGCCAAAAAAAAAAATGAACTTGAATTAAAGAACTAGCATAATGATGAATGAAGAAATAAATAAAGTAGGTGGAGGAAAGAGAAAAAAAAAACAGCATATCTATAGAGGAAAGAGAGAAATATGTGTATGCTTTTTTTTCTTTTTCTGACTCGTCAGGTTTTTTTGTCTTTTTGCGCCGGACAGTTTAATTTGCGTGCGGCCAGCTGTACCAAAAACCTACACTTTAAATATTTCAAAGTCGTAGCATTTTTTTTAGTTTTTTTTTTTTCATCTCTAAGTATTACTTCAAAATTATACTAAAATACGTATATCAAAACAAATAAATTACTCAAACATGTTTGAAGAGTCCTATATCTCATCAAGTTACACAATTTATGCCTTTAGGCCTAATTTTGAAATAATTTAAAATGACACATCATAACTAAACTACTAATAGTTAAATGATGACATGGTGGTAAATTATAAAATAAAACTCTAAGGGTAAACTATGGAACCTTTAAAAAGCAATTGGGATTACCTACACCCGGAGCACCTTCCTCTAGGTGCTCCGGGTGCTATATGCTGCGTTTTTGCAATTGTCAAAAACTGCAGCAGCAAAACTGCTATAAATACGCAGTTTGTTGTGTTTTTTTTTTAAATCATCCTTCATTCTCTCTGATTCTCTCTCTTCTTTCTCTCAAAATCAAAACAATTCTCTCTAATTTCAAACCCTAGAATTTCAATCGTGGCAGATTCAACAGAAAATCAAAGAAATACAAATCAAAACAACACAAAAACATACGAAGATCTACAAGAAGTAATCAATGAAGATTTTACAGAAATTTGTAAGCTATAATTTTCGTCAAATTTTTCATAACTTCATTTAATAAACGTTCAAAAAGTTTCAATTAGAGTTCAAAAATTATTGTTCTGAAATTCTGCATATATGCTGATGAAGATTCATAAATGTTCAGAAAAAATGAATTAATGTTCAGAAATTAAATTTCTATATTAATATGTTGTTCTGAACTTTTTCATAAAAATTCTGAACATTAGCAAAATTGAATTGTTGTTCAATTTCTCTTGTAATTGATGTAATCATATTTCTGAACTTTATCATAAAAAATTCTGAGCATTCAGAAAAAATGAATTGTTGTAGATGGTACACGAGCTCTTTTGGATCTATATGTATAAATTCAAATTAATATTCAAAATAATTATAACATAAATGTTCAATCTTAAAACAATAATGTTCAAATAACAACATTAAAGTTCACCAATAAACTATTGATCCAAAAAACATCATTGTTCAAGGTAACTACACCAATGTTCAGTTCAAAAACATAAATGTTCAAAATAAAAATATAAATATTCATTTATCTAAGCACTGAATCAATGTTCAGTGATAAAAAAATTAATGTTCAAAACAAAAACATGAATGTTCATTTTACATAAGAACAACCTTAATGTTCAGTTAAAAAACATTAAAGTTCAGAACAAAAACACTAATGTTCATTATTTTACCTAAGCACTGGTAGTTCAGAAAAAAAAAAATTTAAACTGTCGCGCGTGTCTTACACGCGCACAGTACGTGTCTTACACGCGCCCGGGAGCACCTAGAGGAAGGTGCTTCGGGTGCACCTAAGAATTTGCGTTTAAAAAGCAAGGGTACACCATGGAAATTTGGAAAGCCACAGGGTTGTCACATGGAAAATCCCAAAATAAATTACACTATTACGATTGTAAATAAGCCAAAAATTATGCAAATGACTTTAACTAATTTTATGTACGGTAACTATAGTATAATTAACGAGAACTGTAAATATGTGTTGATTATTATTGTAGTTAAATTGGTATTTTTAATGAATAAATCTTATAACATTGAATACAATTATCTTTATACGTTCAAAGTATTTTTATACTGAAAAATTTATATGAAAAAAATTAACTCAATTTTCTATAAGATTACCTTTAAGTAATTTTAAATCATGCATTTTTAATTTAGAAGATTGGCAATATTAACATGCATTTTAGTCTCAAAAAAAAAA
>PYUH01003993.1:12977-54016 GCA_016808085.1 Suaeda aralocaspica
TATATATATATATATATATATATATATATATATATATATTTATTATCTATAGCAGAATTGACAATCTTAGACCACTGTTACATCTAAAAGAGTTCCAAAGCAAAACAACCTTATATACTTATTTAATTAGCAAGCTGGAAGAGCAAAAATTTTAAATTCCCTCGTTCACAGTAAAATTTAATTCATAAATTAACTAATAAGACCTGATTTATATTATTATATATTATAAAGGTGAGATGTATTTATTGAAACCAAATGTATGGAAACGAAAATGAAAGAAAACACTTTAATCTTACCGGAACATTACACTTGAAGGATTGTTGCAACATTGATGCATTCAAGTGTTAAAAAAGTCATTTATGTGATGTTGTATGATTACATGTGAAGAATTTGATATATTATACTTAGAACACACTAATTTCTTAAATGGAATCAATCGTTTATATTATTCTAATTTATATCATTTATTTGTTTATACATATATTTATTTATTATATAGATTAATAATAAATTAAAAGTTGTTGCTAAGTTGTTCAAGCGTATGCAAGCACTTTCCTAAGCAATTATGATAATTCGGTTCATGGTGAAGCCTATGCGAATTATATTTTAAATACTCCCATAAAATATTATATTTAAATAAATTGATAAATCATTATAAAGTCTACTATTTTTTTTAGATGATAATAAATGGTAAAATGGATAAGATAATAATTCTACATGGTTTAATTCTTTATCTTGTATATTTACCTAATGCGTATCTTGTATCTAGTTATTACCACGTATAAATTACAGGAATGAGATAATTATTCTACTTGCTATTTTTTAAACTCTAAATTAAACTATCTTAAACATGATTGGTATGGTTTATAAAGAATCAAATCATATGTAGTGGTCTCAACGCTCTCCAATTATTATACTTTTTATATATATATTATGATATATATTAATATTCTACTTGGTTTTAATTCTGTATCTTGTATATTCACCAAATTCTTATCGTGTATTTAGTGATTATAAAGGGATAAGATAATTATTCTACTTGGTAGTTTTTAAAGATTAAAATAAATTATTTAACATGAACATGATTGGAACATAAATGATGAAATTATATGTGATACTCCCAATGTTATTCAATTATTTTACTTTACATATATAATATATTAATTAATTAGAAAAGGAAAAGTAAAAATCTTTTGTTGGGAAAAAAAATTAATCAGGAGAAAAATCGCGATATGTGCCCCTCCTATTATAAGATTAGTAAATAAATTAGCTTTGAAACTCGTGCGATGCACATACTAGTACAATTTTTTTCCATTTATTAACTAACTTATCTACCCATAATAATTATTAATATCTTTTAAAATTATAATTTTATTAAAATAAATAGGAAAAATTGATTCTATTAATCCCACCTTTTACACATTTGAATATAACATTCCTATCTTTCGATTATCTCACAACAATCCCACCATTATGGCTTGTTTTCTTTTATTGGTCCTTACTGGTTAATAACTTAATTTGTAGGTAATTTATACACGTGGCATTACATGATTGGTGGAGTGCTTTTTTTATTAAACAAAAAAAAAACTATATGTAATCAGTTTATTAATTAAAAAAATAAAAAGAAATGAAAAAATTGTGTGTTGAAGTGTTTTTTTTTCAATTTAAATCAGTTTTATTAATTAAAAAACAAAAAGAAATGAAAAAATTGATTATGGTAACCTGAAGTTCAGGTTCAGGTTACCCGTAAAAAGGACCAATAAAAGAAAATGAAGTATCAAGGTGGGATTGTTGTGTGATAATCCAAAGGTAGGACTGTTAATTTCAAATGTATAAAAGGTGGGATTATGAGAATCAATTTTTCCAAATAAATAAACAAAATCTCTCCTAAAATCTTATAAACATAGTTACTTGAAACATATTCATCCAATCATTTTTTTTTCTAATAAGACTTTCCTCCACCTTCTACCGTCACCTAAGAACTTTAACTCACCCTTACTTTATTCGGAACAAATGATTTGAAAATCATACCCATATGAGATCTTATTTGATTTTTCTTAACGTGTACTTTTAATCTTATCCTACTCTGTAACTCGTGTTTTAAGGGTCATAGTTAGAGCACTTAGATATTATTTTTGAAATCATAACTTGTTATAATATATAGATTAAAGTAAAGGTTTTTTTCGTCCAATTATAGATTTTTTATTCTTTATATTCATCCACCCATTGTGAGTAAGATATAAATTTAAACAAAGTAAATAAGAATGCTTTTCATCTAATAGAAGTTTTATTTAAGAAAAAAATTATGAACCCAATTGATACAAAATTATAGATTTAGATGAAGTTATGAAGGCATTTTTACCATGCCTCTCAAGAAAAAATAAAAGCATGAAGATTTGAAATGACCTAGTCCTATTTAAGTGTTGATTTGATGCAGTCAACAAAATATGTGATCTACTCTTTATTCAACAGCGCTCTATGCCTCTACATGTCACGTAACTATGTATGTGGGAAAAATATATGTCAATGTCACAAATAATGTATCATCATCATACATCTAATTAGTTATTATCAACAACTCCATACGAAATAAAATAATCTGATTAAGTCTCTCAAAGTAGAACTCGTACTTTCTAATAATTTCTAATATCACGCATTAAAAATTACTTCTCTTATGATCGATTGATATCATGCATCTAGATTAAGGACTTTAAATTGTAGGGAAATATTCTAAATTGTCTTGTGGAAAAATATAAAAAGTCATACTTGAAATTTGTAGTGTAGCGATGATTTTTAAGTGTAAAGTGGACAAATGTAAAAAGTTGTACATAGCGCTTGAAATTTGTAGTATAGTGATGTCATTTTTTTTTAAACTGTTTTGCTCTTTTGTAGTGTANCAGGTTACCCGTAAAAAGGACCAATAAAAGAAAATGAAGTATCAAGGTGGGATTGTTGTGTGATAATCCAAAGGTAGGACTGTTAATTTCAAATGTATAAAAGGTGGGATTATGAGAATCAATTTTTCCAAATAAATAAACAAAATCTCTCCTAAAATCTTATAAACATAGTTACTTGAAACATATTCATCCAATCATTTTTTTTTCTAATAAGACTTTCCTCCACCTTCTACCGTCACCTAAGAACTTTAACTCACCCTTACTTTATTCGGAACAAATGATTTGAAAATCATACCCATATGAGATCTTATTTGATTTTTCTTAACGTGTACTTTTAATCTTATCCTACTCTGTAACTCGTGTTTTAAGGGTCATAGTTAGAGCACTTAGATATTATTTTTGAAATCATAACTTGTTATAATATATAGATTAAAGTAAAGGTTTTTTTCGTCCAATTATAGATTTTTTATTCTTTATATTCATCCACCCATTGTGAGTAAGATATAAATTTAAACAAAGTAAATAAGAATGCTTTTCATCTAATAGAAGTTTTATTTAAGAAAAAAATTATGAACCCAATTGATACAAAATTATAGATTTAGATGAAGTTATGAAGGCATTTTTACCATGCCTCTCAAGAAAAAATAAAAGCATGAAGATTTGAAATGACCTAGTCCTATTTAAGTGTTGATTTGATGCAGTCAACAAAATATGTGATCTACTCTTTATTCAACAGCGCTCTATGCCTCTACATGTCACGTAACTATGTATGTGGGAAAAATATATGTCAATGTCACAAATAATGTATCATCATCATACATCTAATTAGTTATTATCAACAACTCCATACGAAATAAAATAATCTGATTAAGTCTCTCAAAGTAGAACTCGTACTTTCTAATAATTTCTAATATCACGCATTAAAAATTACTTCTCTTATGATCGATTGATATCATGCATCTAGATTAAGGACTTTAAATTGTAGGGAAATATTCTAAATTGTCTTGTGGAAAAATATAAAAAGTCATACTTGAAATTTGTAGTGTAGCGATGATTTTTAAGTGTAAAGTGGACAAATGTAAAAAGTTGTACATAGCGCTTGAAATTTGTAGTATAGTGATGTCATTTTTTTTTAAACTGTTTTGCTCTTTTGTAGTGTAGGAATTAAACAAGGATAGATAGATTTAAAAAAAAAATTATAAATTTAACTAGCTAAAGGAAACACCATAAAAACTTATAGTTTTGATGGAGTGATGGCCTAGTTAAGCAAGCAAAATTGAATCGATTCAAACAATAATATACAGAGTACCCCCAAATTGCACCATAGGACTATATAAAGCAAAGTAAATCTAGAATATCTCAAACAACACAAAAAAAAATATTTTCATATATGCTTGAGCACATTGAAAACAAACACACTAATTGTAATAAAATGATGAATATAATAGGAGTGTACAAGATTAGATACCAGAATCTTTCCGATTTGGAATTCCGGATATCCGAATTTTTGGAAACCAAAAATCTTATTCCTTATCCGTTTCGGAAAAACTGGAATTATGGATATTTGGAATTCCACATCCGAATTTTTTTATCAAATATCTTCTAAAATGTTTCAATATCATCTAACAAAACCGGAAAACTGGATATTCGATTTTTTGTTTTCCTTAAATTTGGATCCGAATTTTATAAGTTTGATTCCGATTCCAATATCCGATTCTAAAAACCAGATATTTGAACAGATCATTCCGACTTTCAAAAAACTGGACCGAATATCCAGATTTGGAATCGAATTTTTTTGCACATCCTTACTATATAGAGGTAGTAAAGATTCTAGATTTGTGCCGTTCTATGTGAAAAAGGTTATTTATAAGTAAGAAATTCTAAATCCTATTATACTTAGATATTATTTATCCAATCTTATTTCCGATATATATCAATTAAAACATAAAAATTATCTTTTTCAATCCATCAATTATTTTAAAATAGTTTTATGTATTTTTTTTAAATAACTAATCATATGTGGTTCTCTAAAAAATTTCCAAAAAAGCTTACTATTTATGATATATATATTAGATTTTTTGACAAATTATTATACAGTACATAATTTTCATACTCTTATGAGACATGATTGTAATATATATGTAACACAAGATATAATAATATGATATTATGTTAGATTCGTCTCAATGTGTAGATTATTAATATTTAATTTGCATAATTTTTCATCTCTTAAAATATATATCATGTCCAATTTATCATATTTGGTAGAGAGATTTCTTTTAATTAAATTATCACCGTAAATATCAATATATCATTGGTTAAATTCACTTATATGGCATGAGAATTATTTAAACCAAAAAGAATTATCTCAAACATAATTGGTTTAGGAAGGATAAAATCCTTTGTGATGTTCCCAGCGCATGCTCTCCAATTATTCTACTTTATATTATTATATTATATTATTTTTACATTGCTAACGTTACGTGTCTTGCCAAACTAATCATGACTCAAATAATAATAAGAGATATTGAACAAAATCATGAATTGTAATTATAAACAACGTATCATATTGTAATTAAAGTCTTTTTAAATAGCACTTTGTATATGAGTACTTAATTTTCAATCAAATTTGTTGGAAAAATTTATCATGTAGCACTAATTTTAACCAATTTACAACGTCAAAGAATTTTGTCTATTTAAATTAAAGCAAAATATACTCATATGAGATATTGTTAGATTGTCTCACTGTGTAAATATTAATATGTAATTTGTATAATTGATTATATATATATCAATGCAAAAATAAATTTACTTAATGAGGGATAACATGGTAATTATCGATCAAATTTATTCAAATATTTTGTGTAAAAATTTGAGAATACCACTTAAGATAATTAGACAAATCAAGCTGAAGATTATAAAGTTTATATATTTAATTTTTTTTCTTTTAAATTTAATAGTAAAATAGCTTAATACTCCATGTTATGGATGGCTGAGAAAACAAAGTAAAACAACAATTTCTTATGAATGTTTTCTTGTTTTATTGTTATTTTTATAATGCAAATATTTTTCTTTGAACTTGTTACATGCTAAAAATAAAATTAATAGTTTGGAACATCTAATTATTTATATAACTAAAGCGGTTGCCACTAAAATAGGATTTCCCTTCCAACTTATTTTTTCTCCTTTTATAGCACTATTTTCATCATCATTATTGTTGTTATTGTTATTATTATTATTATTATTATCATTATTAGTATTATTATTAACATAAAAAGTAAAATGTTAAATATTAATAAAGAATAAATAAATTCCTAATCGTTATCTTTCTTATCTTTTCTTATGTTATTAAAATTTAAAATAAATGGAATAAAATGAAATATATATGAAATTAAATTAGCTAATTAGTCTATTTATGTTCAAGGTACTAGACCTCAAATTGTTATTTTAAAGTTAGAGTGACATTTTTATACTGCTTTTTATACATATATTAAATGTCCTAATAAAAATTATTAATGAACAAAGAATTATAAGTTCTTCTATAAATAGAGCATTAGATGCATGACACATACCTTCAAAGAAAGATTGGAGTAGAGAGAGACCATGTTTGATGCTTTTCTCAAATCCCTCAGTCAAATCTTCCCTACCTTCATGTAGTTTATCTTGTACAACACCAAGTTTGCTTTCAATATCCTCTAACAATTTCAACAACTTATTAAACTCCTCTTCACTCAAGTAATTTTTTATGACCTCATTATTTAATTTCTCTTTGTTTTCCAAAACATCATGCCTTAACTTCTTTACTATTTCCATGACCTAATTTTTTTTCCTTCTCTTCTCTCTATCGTCTTTCAAATGGTTATAATAATTCTGATTTATGTAACATGGTGTCTTGCCTTGCATACTATTTATGCAAAAAGAAATGTCTAGGTGACTTATGGAACAAGTCTAAGATTGTTATAGTTTGCCTCACCATGAAGAAAAGTATTGACCACGATTAGGGCTCATTATTATTCCCTCTTACTTTACTTATTTCAATAAAATATGTGACTTTGTTTACAAGCTACAAACTAGTATTATATACACGCACAACCTGCATAAATTATATAATTAGAAGCATTTGTCGTTGACATCACATGATTAATTTGCAATAACTCGAGATATTGTTTGGGCTAATAAGCTAGTTTTTTCCTACAATGTGTGCAAATTAGATGAGCTCGTTTGGTATCGCTATTGTTTTTTAAAGATATTTGTGTGTGTGCATACATATATGTATATGAGGATTCCATGAGAATTCTCTTTGCATGAAAACCGTGAGAACTACTAAATAACAACTGTATTAGATACATTTAAAACTTGCAATCACTTATTAACAATGTATTATAACTAGGTATACCCTTAGTTTTCAATTTAAACAAGGTTTACTTAATTTTTTAGGCTTGCTTTTGAAAATCGTATACTATTTAGGTGGTCATAGTCACAACTTATAGGTCAATTATATATGATATCTTAAAACACTTGAAATAAATGTTTACAACTTGTTATTATTAAAATAGATATAAAGTAGCACTATAACACCTAGAAAAGTAAAAGAAAAAAATAATAATTGGATTAAGGAGTTTTGATGTAGTTCTCACAGTTCTCATGTAAAAAAGAATCTCATTATATATACATATATTATTAGATAGAGAGAGAGAGAGAGAGTTACAAAATTAGGCAAATTTATAGAACCATCTATCAACATGATACTAACTAGTCCCTCCATTCTGGTTTATTCTTTTCTGTCTTACTATGCAAGTGAACTAAGGAATATTAGATGTATTGATAAAATATTATTGTTGTTAGAATGTTTATTGTTACTTGGAGAAAATTATATACTTTGTCTACATTTGATAATATTAGAAGTACTATCGATTTTCACTACCTCATTTTTTTTTCATTGTATGTTCTACTTTTGGATTAAGACTTCGTTATTGTTGTATTTTGCAGATTCTTTAAAGCCTATCCCTTTTAAGCTTTTATCAAACTTTCCCCTATTCTTCATCATCTTCTTTTCTTATTATTCCTTTTTGTCAAAAAGTCATATTCATTTACTCCGCATATCATATTGTCCCTCAAAGTATATATATTTTGTTAATTGAACATCTATCAAATTAGACAGTCATGTGTGCAAGAAAGATTATGTTGATTTAAATATGAATTATGTAAAAATATGAAAGATGGTCATTGAAAACACAAATAAATGAAACAGTTATTCTCAAAATAGTACATCTCAAGAGGCTAGTAAAATTACGTTGATAAAAATCGATGTAAAAAAACATATTCTATGATATTCTTTTTAATTTTAGTTGACAAATAAAATTATATATATACATATATTTATTATTAATAATTGTTAACCGACGAACCTTGTAGAACGTAATTAAAGACAGATGGAACAACCAAGTCATATAGGGAATTCTTAAGTAAACAAAGACACATGGAATAATCTCAAATCATATACCTTATTTAACCTTTACGCCAAAGTCACATGGAATAATCTCAAATCATATACCTTCCTTAACCGGTTGAGTTAAGTGAATAAAGATAGGTGGAATAACCTAAAGTCACATACCTTCCTTTACCGATTGAGTTAATTAAGTAAATGAAGAATTATTGAATTACGTAAGGTCTTATACCTTCCTTTACCGATTGAGTACTAGCTTTAAGATCGTATATCCTTAGGTTGGGCTTATACAATTGTATTGGATAATGAACAATCTTTTTTTTGAGAGTTCCCAATGAATATTCAAATGTCTTCTAACTCAAAGCTAATTGTTCGTAAAAATTGCGAAAGTCAGACAAACTATATTTACCGAAAATTGGAATTCTCTATGAAAATGTCTAAAACTCTTCAAAAACGAACCTTTTAATCAAGAAACTTTAAGAATGTGATCTTAATGTATTATAGACCAAGTGTGAAGAAAAAAAGTCAACAAATATAAAACAATTA
Source organism: Suaeda aralocaspica (assembly GCA_016808085.1). Classification (NCBI taxonomy): domain Eukaryota; kingdom Viridiplantae; phylum Streptophyta; class Magnoliopsida; order Caryophyllales; family Amaranthaceae; genus Suaeda; species Suaeda aralocaspica. Next base: position 21,867 of record PYUH01003993.1, read on the forward strand.
ATGCCTAAAATAAATTACAATCGTGTTAGGACAAAACCCATAGGGAAGACCACCTATAACGCATATGTGAATGGCTGCCATTTATTCACATCACACTCCTCCTCATACAAAATTCTATACAACGCAACTATCTATATTCGACGAACCATAGTAGTACATCTGACATTATCCCTTATGAAGCACATCATAAGAAACAACGGTTACAAGACACAATCATGTGAAAAATTGTGTAAGTGCAATAGAACTCTTGTTATGCATATATGGATCCTCAAAGGAGCATGACTATTAACAACCAATGCATAAAAATCCCTTGAAAACTATATAAAGAATCATGCTTTAAAATTATATTGTAGGCACATTAATTTGTAAATAAACCAACAACAATCAATGAAAGATTTGAACTTGTAGTTGTTGTATCAATCTTATCTTAAACAAAATTTTGGAAATATTGATCTTCAACCACATGTTTTGTCATTGCATTATCAAGAACCCCATCATCAATCATAGATTCATCATTATTGGCCTCCTCTTCAAAAGGTTTATGTTGTAGCATATCGTTTGTGATCAAGGTGGATTATGGATTATCTATGTTGATTTGTGTGTTGTTACATTCTTTAGCATATTTAATTCATTGGAGTATGCGTTTAAACTTTTCAAGATTCTCCTTAAATCTCTTTATATTATTATAACATTTGATATGTGAACATCGATGCTTTTCCAAAGAAACAATAAGGAAATTTCAAATGGGGAAAGTGCACAAGACAATGTGGGACGGAGGGAGTAGTTGGAGAGCATTGCATATAAAGCACTGCATAGGATTTTTATTTATTTATTCTAGACCAATCATGTTCAAATTAATCAATTTCATCTTTATCAAATTATTCACATGCCACATAAGTAAACTAGAACAATATTAAATATAAAATATTAAACTCTACAAAAGGAAGTTTAGCCATGATATTAAAGTTAAAGAAACTAATAAAAAAATCTCTCTAACAAATAAATTGATAAACACTACAAGAAAACTGTTGCAAGAGGGAAACGAAAATTTCCCTTTTCGATAAAGATTTTGCCCTCTTAGGCTAGATGGGTAAAATAAAAAAATTCCCTTAATTTTCCCTAGTACCCCCGTTGTATTAGGTTTTTTTTTGCCCTCTTTGCTTTGAACACAAAGGAGTTTTTATTTTTTTTCCCTCTTTGTTTTAATCCAAGGAAAAACAGGTTTTCCTTCTTTGATCATTAACAAAGGCAAACATTGTTGCCCTTTTATATCATCAACAAAGGAAATCATTTTGGTCCTCTTTGATCATCAACAAAGGCAAACATTTTGGTCCTTTTTGATGACTTGCCCATGGAAGGACCTAGTCACAACAAAGCTTTTCACATCACGGTTAATTGTAGGCAAATGAATGTTCTCATGACTCTCATCGACAATGGCTCAACTATCAATATGTGTCCACTCCAGACCCCCAAGAAATTAGGGGTGTTCCAAGAAGAGTTCAAAACAAGTCATTAGGCCATTCGAGCTTATGATAACACCAAGAGGGATACTATGGGTGTCGTTTGACTCAATATCACTACTGGACCTATTTAGAAGAAGGCCAAGATTCATGTCATGGACATCAAAACCAATTTCAACTTACTACTTAGACGTCCTTGGTTGCATGAACTAGGGGCGGTATCCTCTATGAAACTGCAAGTGACACTCAAGAGGGGGATGAATTGAGTGTTGTAAAGTTGTTGTAAAATTTTCGATTAATTATAAGAACAGTTTAGAACCAGTTCTCAAGCAGCGGAAATAATAATGCAATAAAATAAACAAAACCAAGATTTAACGAGGTTCGACTAAGTCTACGTCCTCCACTCACTCACTCTTTTATTAATCAACTCAGGAATAACAAAAGAATTACACTCAATCAATTATGCACCTATGCACAATATGATTCCCCAACGTACACCTATCAGCTATGAAGGTTCCAATGAAGATGATCCCAGATCAACTTCCCCCGCAAACTGAACTCATGGAATGTTCAAATTACAACACTTTGTCTCTCAATAAAAATTAGCCTAAACGCTTACAAAAGAGAGAATATTAAGACCTTAATGTGGTTATGAGGTTTATGCGAGATTGAGACTTAGAGAGAGCTTTTGCAATTCGTAATCCTCAGTTTTTGTTCGTGCAAAAGTTATTCTGGTTGTATGCTAGCAAAGTCCTTAAATAAGTCTTTGGCTAGTATGTCATGTAATTTTGCAAGAGAATATTTTCCTTGGAATTATAGGAATAATTCCTGGAAAATATTCTCACTGTTTTTATTCAAAATCAAGTAAAATCAGCACAATATTATATAACATACTTGCTATACTTAAGGATATATATTTGCCTTGCATACCAATCCAAGCATTCGCGTTATTTTTGAAAAACAATTTTGTGCGGAAAGAAACTTTCCTAAAATACGGATGTGTGAAGTAAACTCTAGGGGACTGGTTCGACATTGTTCCTAGACTGTTCCAGTCAGCCAAGTTTACTTATAATTATGTATACCAAGTAACTTAAGTTCCTTGTCATTCATAATTAGTGCATCTCTGTAATCTCAATCTTTATAGTGCATATGTACTTACATTTCATCTAAGACCTAAGATTTAGACTCTATGAGCTTGATCTTCATGCAAACTTCAAGACTTGGCTTCTCGAGCTTTATCTTGTCATCATTGACTTTGTTTCTTTAGTACCTGCACATGCAAACAGAAACTTGCATACAATATAATAGTTCAAAGTGGTTTGTCATCATTCAAAACAAAAGTTAGGAACTAAACACTCTACTCATCACCAAAAGATTAAATTCTTGCTAGAAGGAGCCGATCATCCCATCATTCTCATTAAATATGATGAGGAAGACGAGGAGTTGTGGGGATTTGGTATTGCTACTATTTAAGAAGAGGATAAGGTTCCTTTTGATTTTGATCCTTATTCTAACATATCCATCAATTCTCTTCTCCGTGACAAGGGCCATTTTCCCAGTAAGTCCTTGGGTTATGGCCTAAGATCCACTCTTCCTCTTTTGGAGCTCAACTAAAAGAACAATAAACATGGTCTGGGATATGTAGCAACCAAGGAAGACTACGAAAAGGCCAAGAAAGAAAGGATTGCAAAGAAGAAGGAGATACCGACATCAGGCTTGATCCTTACCCCCGTACTCTCAATGGTCAATTCATCAAAGAAGGGGAGCACTTCCCTTATTATGAGTTTCCGAAGCCTTTCTATGGGAGCGATGGTAGGAGATACCCAGGGATTGAGGTATTTACCGATTGTAGCTTTATCTATGATGATTCTCCTCCATCAATTAGCGCCTACATCTGCACAAGACACCTTCGAAAGACAAGGACTTGATCTTCTCTTTGGCCAAGAAAGCATTCAACATAAGGAACATGAGATATGTGCAGCCTTGAATGGTTACTCCTTCGATCCTACTGATATACGTGTTTTATGTTGTGCTTTTCCCCCCATTTTCGGTTGATTCTTGTGCTAAAAAGTTAAGTTTATGGCTTTGTTTTGATTAAATATTGTATCTCAATGTTAAGTTATGTTTTAGAACTGCTTTAGCTTCTTTAGTTGACTTTTAGAGCCTTTTGCGGTTATTTTATACTTTTTCGGTTATTACGCGTGGTTTTCGGTTTTGTTTATATGTTACAGGAGCGTAATAGAGAGTTATGAAGCCATTGAAGCTAAAACGAGTCAAAATGTACTTGCCTCGGGTTGCGTGCCAAGTCACGAAAAGTCACGAATGAGATTCGAAGAATCGAGCGAAGAAATAAGAAAGATCGTCAAAATATGGGCGTGCAAATTCCATGCGGGCGCAACCTTTAAAAGCTTCCTTGATCTTTGCGCCTGCAACATAAAACAGCAGGTTCAGAAGTCCCAAACTGTGAAGGCTGCGGGCGCAGGCCATTGCTCTATGTGGGCGCAGGTCCTCATTTTCTCGGCCTGATTGATTTTTCCGCGCGGTTTTGCTTCGTGGGTTTTATTTTAATAAAACCCAAGATACTATATATATAGATTGTAAAGAGGGCACGAACCTACCTAGTTTTTATCATATTTTTAGACCTAGGATTCCAAAATTACTTTTTCTCTCTAGAATTTTAGGTTTAATTATTTTGTTCATGAATTCAAGCTTTCAATCAATGCAATTCAATCTATATTTTGGTAATTTCTTTCCTTATGCTTTTCAATCCTTTTGATTTCATGTTTCTCTTTAATTTCTTAGTTTTTAGTCTAGATTAATTAGTTTTGTTGTTTTTGTTCTTAATTTAGTTTTTTTAGTAATTAATTTAGTTTTAATTAATTTCTTATTCTTGATCATGTTATTTAATTTCAATATTGCTTTTGTTCCCTTAATTATGAGTGAGTAGTCATTTTCTCTAGGGTTAGGGGATCTATGATCATGACTTGAATTTAAATTAAGTTTTCTAATTAGTTCTTGGCTTCAAATTGAATTCCTATTATTGATTTCTAGTGATTGCAATTAAATTGTGGCCAGATTTAGTTGTAAGTTAGGTTATTGTTGAAATCGAGGCCGAGAGGTAAGATTACCACAATTAGACCACTGAATAATAGGCAAAAACGAATTTATGCGAGCGAGAGCCGGTAAAGGAGTTTTGAGGGAGTCTAAGTTCGAGAGAATTAGTGAGCCCTAGTTCAATGAATGCCAATGAATTGATTAGTGAGCGTTAATTGAGTTTGTTGATTGATCATAGTGAACCGATAGCCCTAGGTTTCCATTAATAGAGTTTAATCATAATTTTTCCGTCATTTCTTTAGTTTCAATTCTTAGTCTTCTTAGTTCTAGAAATCATTTACCGACATTTGCACCAAGGCCCATTACACGCTTTAGGCTTTTTAGAGCTAATAGAATTTAATAGCTTCCCTGAGGATTCGATCTTTACTTCCCTAGCTATATTAGTTAGAGTCGTTCGGTTATTTTTGAGAGGTGTGCGACAACCTGTTCACCTACCTAGCTTATCACACCGGCTTCAGACATGGTCCATGGATGGTGTAAAACCATTAATTTCACTACTCCAGGAGGAAAAAGATTGACTTCACTATTGGAGAAGGTCCTATGTTTGATGAATCTAGTTCCGAGTCCTCAGTTGATGAGTCTAAGTCTAGCAATCTAGCATTGAAGATGTCAAACTAGCAGGTTCTAGGGAGTCTACACCCAAAAAGTCCATCGAGTTTGTTCCTAATCTTCCACTTCTTCCCCTTTAGAGTATGTACTCACTATCTCTCATGAGTCACCGCAAGTCTCTTCCAAGGCTTCCTTCGATATCATGATCTCTGAATTATATAATATGATTTCTTCCACTTATCTCTCTGAGTCGCATTCATATTCCCCTCCTCTTTTATATGATTGCTTTGCTTTATAAACTGAAATTGACAATGATATTGAGATAATAAAAGCAATTGAAGAACATTAAAAGAAAACTCCCATAATTGAGGAAACCAAGAAAGTTGATATCTCAGACAATAATACTCCTCGGGAAGTTCAAATTGGCCTCACTCTCTCTCTCAACAAGAGACGGATAAGCTCATAGCCACACTTAAAGAATATAGGGATGTGTTTGCATGGTCTTATGAGGATATGACGGGTATTGGTCCGAAAATTGCCAAACATCGAATTCCACTCATAGCGGGGATCAAATCGGTAAATCAGAAGCTTAGAAGAATGAAAACGGATATTCAGTTAAAGATTAAGGATGAGGTTGCAAAACAGACTCAGGCAGGGTTCATCAAAGTGGTTCAGTATGCAAATTAGGTTTCTAGTATAGTCCTAGTTCCTAAGAAAGATGGTCGAGTCACGATGTGTGTAGACTTTCGTGATTTAAACAAGGTTAGTCCAAAGGATGATTTTCCTTTACCTCATATTGATGTTCTAGTCGACAACACCGCAAATCATGCTCTCCTTTCATTCATGGATGGTTATGCCGGCAACAACCAGATAATATTGGTACAAGAGGACATGGAAAAGACTACTTTCACTACGCCCTGATTGCTACACTTTCATGCCATTCGCACTTAAGAATACAGGTGCTACTTACCAAAGAGCTGCTACCGCTCTCTTACATGACATGATCCACAAAGAAATAGCAATCTATGTAGATGACATGATCGTTGAATCCAAGGACCGGGAAGGGCACATCTCTGCCTTGAGAAAGTTCTTTGAAAGGCTTCGGAAGTACAACATGAGACAAAATCCACATAAATGCGCCTTTAAGGTTACTTCAGGAAAAATTCTGGCTCTCGCGGAATTGGGATTGATCCATCAAAAATCGAAGCTATTATGTCTCTCAAACTGCCCCAGAATGAGAGAGAAATTCGAGGCTTCTTAGGCCGTATTCAATATATCAGCAGGTTCATTTCAAAGCTCACCATGACTTGTGATCCCATATTCAAGAAATTAAAGAAGGATTCTCTGAAAAAATAGGACTGGAATTGTCAAAAGTCCTTTGAATAAATCAAAGCAATATTTAGCCAATCCATCTGTCCTGGCTCCTGCTCAACCAAGGCATCCTTTGCGGCTATATCTCATAATGACAAAGACTGCAGCTGGTGCCCTACTAGCTTAGAAAATCAACGGAAAAGAAAATGATATGTACTGCCTAAGCAAGAAGTTTCTCCAATACGAAGAAAGATATTCCACCCTGGAAAAATTGTGTCTAGCACTTGTATACGCTGCAAAGAAGTTAAGACATTATCTCCTCACTCACACCGTCCATATAATAAGTAAAGCAGATCCTCTAAAATACTTATTTGACAAGCCCATTTTCAATGGACAAATAGCAAGGTAGATGGTCATGTTAGTTGAATTCGATGTCAAATTCGCACCATAGAAGTCCATCAAAGGTAGCATTGTGTTAGACTTCCTAACAGATTCTCCGGGTGAGCCTCGCCCTGAGGATTATAAATTTCCGGATGAAGAATTAATGATGACCGAAGAAGATAGTTGGTCTTTATATTTCGACGGTGCCTCAAACAAGAAGGGTTGCAAATTAGGTTTACTTCTTGTGTCCCCTCAGAAAGAGCGCACTCCTATTTTAGTTAAACTAGACTTCGATGTCACTAGCAATGCCGCCGAATATGAGGCTTGCATCGTAGGAATTGAAGCCGTTGTTGCTCTAGATGTTTAGAAGTTAAGGGTGTACAGGGATTCGTCTCTCATCATTAATCAGATTTTGGGGAGATGGAAGTTTAGAAGCAAAAGTCTTGCTCCATACCAAGCTCATTTTGAATAGATTGCCTCATATATCGGAGACATCGAGTATACATATTGAAGGAGAGAAGACAATAAGTTCGCCGATACACTAGCTCGACTTGCTTCTATGGTCAGAATTCCAAGTTCACTATCTCACATGCCCTTAGTCATCAAAAGAAGGCAGGAGCCAACCCATATCTCGACAATTAGTGAGGTGCACAACCTCACTAATGAAGCCCATAATGCCTCTCAATGTGAACCATGGTACACATACATCAAGAATTATTTGCTACACGAACAATATCCTCCGAATACCTTAAAGAAAGAACAACGAGCCTTGAGACTATTATCCTCACAAGTCATCATACAAGTTAGGGAACTATAGAAGAGACATTATAACGGATTACATTTCCGTTGTATTTCTCAAGGCGAGGCTCACATAATTATGGATCAAGTTCACGCCAAAGAATGCAGACCTCATATGAATGGCCGAATGCCAACCATGAAAATAGTCGGGTTAGGCTACTACTGGACAATAATGGAAGACGACTATCATAGATATGTGAAGCATTGTGATACTTGCCAAAGATACTCGAATGCTCAACATATCCCTCTATCGCTACTTCACACTCTTGTTTCCCCTTAGCCATTCTCAACTTGGGAAATCGACATTATAGGCAAAGTTACACCGCCTGGACATGGAGGACACGAATTCTTACTGGTAGCCATCGATTATTTCACCAAATAGGTTGAAGCAACTCTATCTAAGAACCTTTAAGCTAAATAGGTCGCTTAGTTCATCAAAACCAACATCATTCGCCGCTACGGAGTTCCACATGAGGTAATCAGTGACCATGGTTCCCATTTCTAAGCTGAATGTGAAGAATTACTGACCAAGTACAAGATACAGCATCATAGATCATCACCTTACCGACCACAAACTAATGGGGCAGTAGAAGCAGCCAAAAAAAATATCAAGATGATTATCTCCAAGATGACAGAAATTTACAAGGATTGGCCTCTCAAATTTCCTTTTGCCTTATAAGGATACTGTACTTCAATCCACACTTCAATAGGAGCTACTCCTTTCTCCTTGGTCTATGGTATGGAAGTAGTAAAACCAGTAGAATTAGAAATACATTCTCTCATAATCGTTCTGGAAAGTCAGATACCAAAAGGATAATGGGTTAGAGCTAGGTACAACGCCCTGGTTTTGTTGGATAAGAAGAGGCTCAACGCTCTTAATCATGTGCAAGTATATCAGAGAAAAATAGAACTATGTCAGGCCTGATTCTCTGCTAAGAGATACGTATGCAACCTCAATTCGAGGTACGGACCCAATAATAAAATAAAAAAAAACCTAGTGTCATAATCATTATATGAATTAATTCAACTTGATTTGTTTGTAACTTGTAAAGAAAATTTCACTTGTACTTGCAAATTGATAATAAAACATCTTTATTACGATTTCATAGTTCTTTACATGTGCGCAACATGCTGATACATAAAAGTTACAACATGATAATAAAGGACGATTACAATGATAATACAAATGCTAATACCTCAATATCAATATCAAAAGTAAACATGTGAAGTGAGGCAATCATACTCTTAAACACCTCCTTTAGCCCCTTTTTTAGTTCTCTCCACTTCCTTGTTTGAGTCCCCTTCACTTTCTTCTCATTCTCAAGACTAGAAGGAAACCTCTCGAGTCGTTCCCATACTGGACCTTCCTACGTCTGAGCCAGTATTTGGCAGGCACAATGCTAGATGAGTGGCCCGAGGACTATGCACTCATAGCCCTAAGCTTGGCCTTCTCAGCGTTTCTAGCCTCAGTTCTACATACAGGAGAGTCACTCCTTATCCAAACCAAAAAGTACTTAGAAACAGTTAAGTCTTCTTCCCTCAAAGGAGTTACCTTTATGAAGGATCTCGAGTTCCAATGAGTCTCCTAAGTCTGAGCAGAACTCAAAGTAAGAATCGGCTTCCCAGGATCGACCAAATCAAGATCAAAGATGAGCTGCCTCGGACCAAACTAGCTTATTGCACGCCCTAGGCAATAGAAAGACAAAACAGTCAAACTCAAAACTTGAACAAAGAAAGAGTTCTCTGAGTATCTCATATGCTCAATTCTCCACCATGGGGCTACGAATAGCACAAAAATGTTCTCATCAGCAAGCATCAATACCACTCATGAGTAGAAGTACACTTTTGGATTCTTCTTCTTGAGAAGAACCCCTTCAGAGTATACGTAAGTGGATTAGCCGGGGGCTCAGGCAAGCTCAAGTTCTCCATAATCCACACTTGTCATTCACCACAAAAAATGAGTTAGAAACCTTAAAAAACGATTAAATAATTCAAGGTTTAACCCAAAAGGTAGCTCATACCGGCCTGAAGAATGATATGACATCCTGAAATTGAGCATTCGGATTCCTTTTGAACCGATCAAGAAAAGTGAGCAACTCACCAAGGTATAGAGGGATAGGAGTGTGTCTATCAAGCAAGAACTGCTCCACCAAAGCTATGAGCCTCGTGTTCCCATTACTAGAATCATCTCCTACAAATAAGAAACAGGAAAACAAGCAAAATACAAGTGCTCATAACTTGTATTCACCTTTAGAACGATCAATGGTTGAAAAATGCTCGACAACAAAAAGGTGGACGATATATTTCCCATGAACCATCTTGTTAATAGACTTCTCATCAATTCCAAAGAACATCATCATACCGTCTTTCCCATGATCTGAGAAGCCAGGAAGATAAGGGTTATCCATAGAGGAAATGCCGCAAATGGCTCCAAGTTCCTCCGGGAGTACCACGAGTTTCCTCTCATGGAAGCGAAAACTATGGGCCTTGACATCCTAATAATCCATCACCGCTCTAAGAAGACAAGTGTCTCCTTGGATGGACCGTAAGGAGAGTAAACCACCACATCCCACTTCCTCCAAATCCTTCTTCTCCTTGTTGGAAAGTGTGCTCAACCATAAGCCCAAAATATCCACAAAATCAAATATAACTTTCCTTCCTTACACAAATTTCATTTCCTTAACCCTCACGCAGTACAAATGCTCCAATTTACCTACAAATCTCTATCATTCATTGATCACTATGCTTTTGTGTTCATTTTTAGGATTAATTTGCATTGCATTAAGTCGATTGCATTGTAAAAATTGAAATTGCATTGTAACGCTGAAATGTAAGTAGACAAGCATACAGATCGAGTCTGTAATACATAAATGATGATATTAAAATACATGTACAAATATACAAATAGTAATCTACTACAACAACTTAAGGGCTCTAATAACCGCCTCCAGGAGGATTCCACTCCTCTGGTGGTGTCCCTTGAGCAAAATGGCGTAATACATCCTCCGGGCTATATGGAGTGGCTGGCTGAGGTGAAGTTTGAGCCGAAGGTCTGAATATCAATGTCCGCAGGCTCACGAATGGGAAAGAAATCAGCCTCCAGAGTCTGAAAAGGCTCAACACCTACACCTCGGGAAGTCCCAAAATTTATCTCATCTAAAGTGAGCGGGTGGCTCTGACTCCTCGAAGCACTTCTCTTAGGAGACAAGTGAGGCACTCCACTCATCACATCACTGCTCCTCCTGCGTCCTTTTTCTGAACGAGGCTCACGACTCTGTAAGCTCCTCTGTGAATCTACACTCTTCCTGCTTCGCTCTGGGACATCAAAGCCTCGCCTAGAACCCGAAGCTCTAGAGCTATGTCTAGATGCACCGGCACTTCTCCTTGATCCTAATCGACCCGCACTAGGTCGAGAACCAGAAGAAGCAGAGCTGGCTCTGTGTTCAGTAGGATCTTGATCTTCCCTAGCTCCGGATGGTCATCCGATCTCAAACCCTCCCTTCTAATAGGCTCATGCACTTGCAAAAGAAACGGATATCATGGAATCAACATGTTAAAGGTGATAAAAAAAACTCCGAAAGTACAATATGTGTCAAAAATTATTACCTCAAGGTTTGGGCAATTATAGTTCAGCTTTGTCAGCAAGCTTCCTTCGAAACTCTTGAGGAGGGATATGCCCCTCAGCATCTTTTTGGTGCCATCCCTGTCAAGCTGCAAAACACTGAAATAGATTAGCAATAGGATAAAGGCAGATGGGCAAATAGTGAATAGAAATGGAACAACTTGTACATGGGTAAAACCAGGAGGAGGCGCAATCTCCCCCTCCTCTACATCTAGAAATGTATAGGAGCACTCTCCAATAAGGGTTCTTTAAGGGATGGTTATATAGATCAGCACCAGGAAGGTTCCCCTTCATATAATCCGCCTGCAAATATCAAAAAGGAGATTAAGATGCCACAATAACAATCTGCAGAGCAAACATAAAATTCATAAACTTACAACTGTCACTACAATGACTAGTTCACCCAGCCAAAGGAGATGGTCATAATAAGGAATTTGGGGGTAAATCAGTAGGGACCAATGGATATGAGAGCTCTCCCTATATCGAGATCCCTCTAGGTCGGCATGCAACCCCTCCAAATTCAATATGGAGGTAGGAGGATCATGAGGAACAATCAGCTCCTGAGAAGAATGCTAAATAGCCACTCTCTTCCCAAGGTATCAGCTGAGGCCCGCAACACTCCAGAAGATGAATCGGTGCTGCGTTAGCCACCTGGCCTGAGCAAAGTTCCTGTTGATGAGGCTATCGCACACCTATCAAAGATAAACCAAACAACACTAACTAATGTAGCTAGGGAAGTAGGGATCGAATCCTCAAGGAAGTAATTGAACTCTATTAGTTCTAAAAAGCTTAAACCGTGCAAAGGGCCTTGGTTGAGAAATGTTGATTAACTAATTAGCTACTAATTAACTACTAATCAATTACGGAAAATGACGAAGATTAAAATCAATAAATTTAAGTCTAGGGTCATTCGGGTCACCAAGAACAACTAATGGTTTCACTAACAAAGATCGTCCAATCTCACAATTATCATCAAATTAGGGCTCACTAATTCTCTCGAACTTAGACTCCCTCAGAACTCATCTAGCGGCTCTCGCTCATGTCTAGACTAATTCTGCCTATTATTCAGTGGTCTTATTGTGGTATTTTTACCTCTCGGCATCAAATTCAACAATTACCAAAATTACAACTAAATCTGCGCACAATTCAATTGTAAACGAAAAGGCCAATAATAGGAATTTGACTACTAATTGTGGAATTGAAACAATCTAAATTAATTAGTCCATTGATTACTCAAGATTTCCCTAACCCTAGAAAATTGACTACTCACTCATGAACATGAAAATCAAAGCAATCATAATTATAGAATTCATAATTAAATTCATGAAGTAATTAACAATTAAACTAATTAACATCAACAATTAAATTAAATTGATTAAACTACTGAAACTAAAAAGCATAAATTAAACTAAGCAAAAAGAATAAGAGTAAAAGAATTACCAAATTGAATAACTTGAATTGAATTGAAATTAATTGTTGAGAACAAACCCTAATTCCTAATCTAATTTTTGAGAGAGAAAAAGTGCTTAATTAAACCCTAAGAGAGTAATTCTAGGTTATGAAAAGCATAAAGTAGTCTAGCCTAGGAAGTCGTGCCTTTAATACCTAAAAAATTTGACATACAAAGTCAAAAGCCGAAGAAAATAAAAGAAACAAAATTTACGGAAAACCGCTGATGCGGGCGCATAGCAATTTTGTGCGCCCGCATCAACCCTTCTAGAAGCTCTTTGAAGACGGCAGATTTATTAAATGCGGGCGCATAAGGAATTTATGCGGGCGCATAGACCTATCAGTTCTTTGTTCCTTTTCTTCTTATTTCTTCATAGCTTCTTCATGGCTTGTTTCCATAACTTTTTTGGCATGCATTCCCATGCACATGTCATTCTCGTTCCGTCCAAGCTTCCCAGCTTCCTTCCAAACTCGATTTACGAGCTCTTGAAAATACAAAACATACCAAAACCGAGCATAACAACCGCAAATGATAAAATCAAACCAAAAAGCTCTAAAATCGTCGGGAATCAATCAAACTTGGCAAAACACATCAAAATAGCCAAAGAACACTAAACGAGCTAAAATCAAGCCAGAATCACAACTATTAGGCATAAAATTGGCCCGAAACAAGGGGGAAAACACAATAAAAACCGCACATATCACCTGTCTCCATTAAGGAGATCATCCCAGGGACGAAAACAGACTTGAAACAAAAATATGAATAATAGATATAGAATGATACAATGAATGTCAATTACTATTCTTGCAAAGGACATGATAAAGGTAATTGATCGAAATGAATCTCTCTCAAAACACATCGGACGTAGTCTAAGCCCTTTTTCCACTTCTATATTTGGTATCCACCCCATAAAGCGAGGATAGGGTGCTGGTGAGCATGGGGGCGAACAGGGGCCAATGAAGGAAGATACTCAAAAGCCTAGAACTGCAATTCACAGATTAAAAATCAGCACATGATTTGGTTAAAGTAGATTAAGAAGCAAAGGAACTCAAGCATACCTCAAGAAATCGCTATCCACCTCCTATGGCGGGCTTAGCTGCCCCTTAACCTTTGCAGACCGCAGTACTAAGTTCTCGGAGGAGGAAAGCATAACCGAGACCTCCCCAATCATATGAAGATACCTTAGACATATCGCCCAAGGATGCCAGATACTTGAGGTGAGCTCTCTCACTTATCTCCCCGATCAGAACCTGGTTGAGAAGTAGCAAGAGCAGATTGCACACCTTCTGATCAGTGGTAGTATCATCCCCGGAAAGACCACTAGCCAAGGCGACATGACTAACACACTCCTTATCGGGAACCGTAAGGGCTACAAGTCCGATCAGCTCAACAACTAGTGAGTTGTGAGCTAAAGCAGACGAGATATCTACAAGTCTATCCGTGAAGGGTAATCCTTTGAGGACAGCATAATCCAAAAGAGTGATAGTGATCTCACCCCAATGGAAGTGGAAAGTTTTGGTGATGTCCTACCATAGCTCTAGTAAGTCCAGCACAAAGATATGATCAGCAGAGTTCTTGTCGATTCCCCTCAGAGAACTGGCCAGGTCTCCGAATCCGCGGACCTGAATGGCCCCCACTATAGCCGCATCGGCAATAAAAGGCTCGCAAGACTTGTAAAACCGCCCCGGAGTGCCAAATACCCTTGAGGGGTATATTGCCTGCAAAGGAAAGATACACTGGTCAAAATCAGAATAACTGATAGGGATAGAGTTTCTAAAATCCTAAAATGATGACGGTATTACCTTCTCAATAGAAGGACGACTAGAAATATGCTCTTCTAGTTGAAATACAACAGCATCGGGAGTCCAACCACTTGAGGAAAAAGAGTACCGAGGGCTCTCTACCGCACGGGGAATAGGAGGATGACCACTTCTGACCAGGGGTGAAAGTAATTTAGATTAAAACCGAAGACCGAACCAAACCAAACCATTTTGGAAATTTGGATCGGGTTTTTTGTAATTTGGACCGGTTTGGATTGTAAATTTTTATTTTTCGGCTTGGACTCGGACTGGACCCCTCGGTAGACCGTACACCGAACTTTAGACCGAATAGTAACAAACCTTTAAGTTGTTAATGGCCTTAAGCCTACTACTTCTTAAGTAGTTATGTCTAAAACACCAAAAGCTAGCAAAATCCTAAAATTCTCTATCATCCTTTTTCAAAGTGTGTGTAGCATTTGATTTAGTGAGTTATTGGATAGTACTACAGATTATTGCTACAAATATATTAAGCAGGAATTGTTGTATAAAAAAAATATTTTTAAGATTCGGATTGGATTGGATCCAAAATCGTAAGACCGAATTTAGGTGGATTGGATTGGATTGAAATTTAATATGGATTGGATTGATCTCAAATTTCAAAGACCGAAAATATATGGTTTGGATTTGGGTTGGGCAATAATCCAAACCATAGACCGAACTTTCACCTTTACCTCTAACCCTATACATCCTGTTCCAAAAGAAGATTGAAAATCAATGCAAATTTCGGTAGCATTTCGGCTGTATTTGGACAATGTCAGCCATGCACAATGACTCATGGGTACCTGCAAGTAATATATACAAGCACAATGTTTTAACCATGCTCAAGACATTTCAGTAGATATTCAGCTCAAGAATGCACTATTCTTGACAATCCCAGTTTAGAAAGAATGCACTATTCTTCCCATAATGACAACATGTATGAGTGCCCTACCTAATAATGAGTGCCCTACTTAGCAAATCCCAATATGCGAGCCCTTCACTTAATATGTCAACATTCTACTCAACTCTATCAACACTAAAAAGACAAATCTTCAATGGCATATGAAGTCTTATACAAATTTTTGCATGTTCTTACAAGTTCGGGCTAAATCTCGATCTTTGCGGCATAAATCAAGCAAAATTGAAAAATGGTTTTTTCTACATTGTGCCCCAGAGGTATTGGATTTTCTACGATGTTCCCTCCCAAATTAAAACTTCCACGTGGTGGCCCTAAGGTTCAACTAGTTACTATGCCATGACCTTGTAGTTAAACAAATATTAAATGCTCGTAAATTATTTGTTGTATGAGCAATAGTGCTCATAGTGCTCTTTAATTATAAGGAAAAATGTGAGAGTATGGGCCATGAACAGAGTTGTATGAGCCACCAATTGAGATTGAAATTGTGACATTTTTTAACGAGAAGGTCATGACCTAGTCACTTAATGAACCTTAAGGGCACCAGGTGGAAGTTTTAATTTGGGAGGGCACAACATAGAAAGCCCAATACCCCTGGGGCACCACGTAGAAAAACTCTTGAAAATTTTTGAACATTCTTGAAATGATGCAAATTTTTCTCCTAAGACTTAAATTGACTCATTTTTGCTAAGAAATGACCAATTTTTATGATTTAGTGAAAAATTAGTTCATACGCACTATGTGAACTAATAATGCCATTTAAAAGTGATTCTAGTCAAAATCTGATAATTTGATGAAACTTCCAAGTCATGCCCTATGACATATTTCAGAGTCATCCTTATTCATAATTTGTTTAATTTGATTCATTTTTCCCTAGGATGATCAAGTTATCAAGCTTATGCCAATTCAACATATAATTAGGAAAATGAGTCAAATGAGCCAATTTTAGTCACTACTAGCCTAATTTTGCTCAAATTTTCAAAGCCTCCAAAGTGTTGGAATTTCATACTATCATGAACAAGACATCATTTTGCACTAAAATGATCAAATTCTACAATTTCCCGGCCACTCATGAGCTCATAAATGCAACTGATCATACGAACTCACTCATTCAGGAACCTCAATCTTCTCTACTACTACTACTACTACTACTACTACTACTACTACTACTTCTATGAGTAAGCAAGTGAGTAATTAAGCATGACATGGCTAAATTGAAGTTCATATCACTGCTTTGCATAAAATTAGACAAGTTCAAGCATTCGAAATCATCACACTCATCAACAAGCTCAAGAAGTACAACCTCCATAACCAACATGACCTCCATGAACACCAAGCTTAAAACTCCTAGTTCTCACTCAATTCTCAATCATTTTCAGTGAAACAACTTGCAACATGCTACATTTCATGCAAGAGTTTTGGTGCGAATCCTTTTTCACTTTACGTGATTAACAAGTTTAACAATATCATGACTCACACACAACACATAGAAGCATGCATAGAATCAAGCAAACCATATTAATTATGTTGGATTTAAAGTGATTCTAAAAATAATTTTGTGTGTCCTTTAAATAAACTAAATTTCCTTTACCACACATTAATTGTGAGTGGCTAACTATTTGCTCATTTTCTCCTTTAAACATGTGAATAAAAATTCACTAACTACTTTTCTTGTTGATTAAGTAACTAATCAACTTAACTAACTTTCCTTTCTTATTTATTGACTAAACTTTAGAAATAAATTTAACATTCCAATTACTCATGAAATAATTAACAATACTATCAATGTGGAATGTCAAATTAACATAAGAATCATACTTTCAAACTTTCATAACTTCTCATGCAAGCCATTCTCAAAAATCAACGAAGCAACAACTTATTTTCACAAGAACATACAAGATCAACAATTCAAGCATGAATTCTACTTATATATTCGCCTTTAGTACTTACGTACCGTGTATAATAGTGGTGATACGCCACAACTTTTAAAAGTTTCCTAATTCAAATTCTCCTACATGGAGAAAATCGAAACTAAATTAAAACCATGTTGACTAACTTCTATAACAACTCTAAACTAACTATTTTCCCTATATGGTCTCTATTCAATTTCATACTTTATTTTAATTTTTCTTTTGCAAAACATTTGATTTTCGATAACTTCCCAAAAATGGTAGCTTGATAAAATTTCTTAAAAACACTTAAAAACCCTTCTAAATATTATAATTTGAACATTATATTCATGTCCTAAGATCATCATATAATATTTTGATGTATTAAAAACCACTATAACTTATTATTTCACATGCTACTATTTTTATTAGGCATAATCACGTGTTAATAAAAATTTACAGCATTATATTTTTATTCAAAACTCATTAAAATCACATTAAAACTTCATAAATCAGACACAAAACACTTTTACAATCTCATACTATCATCATACATACAATATATGCTTTAAAATAATTTTTTCATGCTTTTAAACATGTTCATAATATTTCAGGCTAAAAAGAAGGCGAGATACATGTGGGGAAGGGATAGAGTCATGGCAAAGGAGGTCGCCTAATAGTGAATCATGGCAAAGGAGGTTGTCCAATACTTGAGTTAGTTTTGAGAGAGCAAAAGATTTGTCATACATAACTTCTATTATATGTAATCTATTTAGTGGTAGTAAATACAATTGTAAGAAGATGATATATGTACGTACATATATACACTATAATAATAATCAAATTTGGTTGTATGACTTAGCTTGTACCTTAAAGATTAAATTTAATAATAAAAATTATTGTTTTATTATTTATTTATTTATCTATTTATTTATTACTATTATTATTATTATTATTATTATTATTGTTATTATTACAACAATTGAGTTTTAGCGGCGGTTAAGAAAAAAAATGTTATAATAGCTTCATATATTAGTTGCAAAAAACTAAAACTTATTGCAATGCTTCATCAAAGACCGTTGCAAGAAGTCTAAAAGCCTGTTACAAACAGTCTTTTGCAAAGGTCAGCTATAACCGTTGCTAAAGGTCTAAAAGATCGTTGCAAAAAGTACTATAAACCGTTGCAAAAGAGTTTTTGCTACCCCAAAGAATGCAATGGTTTTTCGATCTTTTGCAATTGTTTTTTGGGGGTTGCAAAAAGTCATTTATGTAGTAGTGGTACCTTATCGTCTTTTGATTTTCTCTTCCTTTTTTTTTTGTAATTGGACGATAAAAGTACCTTTTTTGCGTATTAAATGAAATGCAACTTATGGGGTTCTATATGCATGGCAAAATATCGAATTTTTGACTACTAAGGAGCGACCATAATCTATATAAGACTCTTTATTGTAATGTGTTTAAAGGTTCATGCAAAACTATGGTCCAAGTTAATCATATATATACATTGTCACACCTAGCATAAAATCAAGTACATTCCTAGCCAAGGGTCTAAGAGGGTGACTACAAGTAAGGTTTAAGGTGTCTAAAAGGTACCATGACTAGGGTGTGTCCAAACTATATAGACCGCAACTTTGTGGTGATCCAAGTGGGACATCCATTTAATTTGAGTCACATAGGTCATGTGGTTATGCGTCATTATGGTTTGGGATGGATTTGACTTAAGGAATAGTTCTAGGTAGTTCACCTAACCATCCTTACAAGAAAACCCCCGGGGTTGTCTCAAGTGTAGAACACACTTTAAGAGATCTCTATCCTAAAGTAAATAGTCTCACATGGGAATTGCATGCATTATACCTAACAAACAGATTCAATATCATAATAATGAAATTACCAGATATTTTGATTTTCGTCTACTCTCCCTTAAAATTAAGGGAATATCCCCAGTAAAATCTCCAAATTGTGGACCTGGGGCTTCGAGGGCCCACGTGCCCTTTTTATGGACATCGATTGTCTTTGTTAGTTTGCATAGTGTGAGTATGCTTGGCTTTGGGGCGAGTTTATTTAATACACACATATTTTTCTAATAACATGCATTATGTGATCGATGACTTTAGGATTAACCAATATTCATAGGTACCTAAGCCGGTTGTCCAAGATTTAATATTTACTTTAGTTAGAACATGTTTTTTTCGGTCTTTTAATTAAACATGGATTTTATGTGATTGAAAACATTAAACAATTAGCATATAAAATCACATAAAACAACCTAATTAATGTTTCTACCTAAAGATATTAATTAATAATCAAGCCATAATTAGTCAATATTTCATGAATTTAATTAAACATTCAAATTCCTACAAAAGTAAATAAAACACATAAACTAAATTGTTAATTGAAGAACTGAAGATGTAAATGTTGTTGATGTTGGCCTCATTTGAAGTACCTTGAATGTGGGTCAAAACAATGTCTTCTTGTTGATGCTTGAATGATAATAGTAGTAGTAGTAGTAGTAGTAATAATAATTAATTATTATTATTATTATTATTATTATTATTTTTATTATTATTATTTTTATTATTATTATTATTATAAAATTTGTGTTTAGGAGGTTTAATTAATTTCTTAAGAATGTTTAGGAAGGTTTAGAAAATATTTTTTGTAGAGAGAGAAAGTAGGGAGAGAAAGAGAGAGGGTGACATGAATTACGAGAAGATGCACGAAATTCGAGATGTTGGAAATGGCCGGACATGGGCACGTATTAACAAATTTACTTAAGCCCATTTCGGCCATCAGAACTTATCATCGGCGTATTCTGGCAATTGGTTTAGTTTTCAAAAAAGTTTAAGGGCGTTGCCCCTTAGCCCCCATCATGATGTTTCACTGCTAGACCTCGACTCACTTATGGGGCAGCGAGACCCCCGTATAGATTATGGAGTGGGGTCCAAATAGGTGAACGACTAACATTCGACACAGATTTTTTTACTTTTCAAGCAATCATCTTCAGAAGTTGGACCTATTGCAATATGGTACACTTAAATCATCAATATTTAGGCAGGACCAAATATAGGTTACTACACGTACAAAAAAAATTAAAATAAAAAACTTCCAAATTCCCTTTTTGGTGGAATGAACAACTCCTTACAATATAGGTTTAATTATGTATGTAGGGTTTCGTTTAGGGTGGTTGGAGGGGGAGACGGGGGGGGGGGGGGGCTAACACAGGCTGACGAAGGGGGTAAGAGGGGCGGTGAGGGGAGGCGAGATGGTGGGTGGCGGTTTCGGGGGAGATAGAGGCGGTGGTAGGGGGTCGCATGTGTTATATTTTTGGGGTTGTTAGGGTTTAAAGGGTGGTTTAGGTGGTGGTTAAGGTGGTTGGGAGTTAATGGCACCGACGAGGAGTGAGGGAGGGTTAATGGGTGGTTGATTTGATGGTTTGTGTGGTGGTTGAGTGGTTGGGGTTAGGTGGTTGGGTGAAGGGTGGGGAAAGGGAATAAAAAAGATTGGGGGAAAAGAATGAAAAAGTGTTACAATAGGAGAATGGAATAAAAAAGTCGGATAATAAACAACTCCATTTCGTTTGATTATTCACCAAACTAACACAACCCCTTGTTTTTTTGATGCTAGCAAGAATCGAATCCGTAGAAGTAGGAGTGAAGCTTTAACCAAAGTACACCTTACTCTCGCAAAAAAAAAAAAATACCCGTTGTACATCTGTACATGCAATTAAACTTCTAAGAAAGAAAAGGAAAAACTTAACCTTGTGATTGTCTTCATCGCAAGTACACAGTGTGCCATTTCTCAGTTTTTTTTTTCTCCTTTTCGGCTTGAAATCTCTTACTTCACCCAGAAAACCCCAAATCATCGCATTTCGCTCTAAATTCAGGTTAGTTTGTTTTATTGTACTATTGCTGTTTGATTTTTGTCCGATGTTGTGCGAATCTTAGTTCGAATTTTATTGATTATTATTATTAATATGTTTTGGAAATGTTTTTCGATTAACGTTTTAAATTTTAAGTTCAAATTTTGTTTGTGAATATATGCTTGAATTTGAATTTGATTTTTCTGCAAATTTTTTAGTCCCATTTATGCTCCAATTTTGGATCGAATTTGTGTTCGAATTTTGAATGTTTGATTTGCTGCGATCTGTATTCAATTTTGTTTTGATTTTGCTGCGATTTCGAGTTCCTGCTAAAAGAAATTCACTTTGATGTTTGCTTTCGATATCATTATATTCTTATTTATAAAAGTAAGGAAAGTTACTAGTGATATTGAAAGCAAATATCAAGGTGAATTTCTTTTAATAGGTATGAAATGAGCGTATGCAATACGCGATTTGGATTCCACTGCGTTATATGCAAGCCGAACACACAGGGCACAACCTTGCATTTCGCGGTGTGTGATTGTGATGCAAAGTTTTTTATGGCAATACTAGTAGTTATACATCTACTGAGGATACATATGAGGGGTAATTTGGCCATATAAGGTGGAGATTGAGTAACGGACCGGTGAGAATGCAGCTTGAAGAGTGGCTAAGGATGGATGGAGGAGAGGTCGGGGAAGGCCTTAACAACTTGGATGAGGGGGGCTAGTGGCGATATGTGGTTATTGGTGCTTTCGAAGAATTTGGCATTAAATTGGGAAGTCTGGTGGAGTGGTGGGTGCTTGAGACAAGCAATAGGAAAAAAAGAGAGTAATGATTCTATATTTCTACTCAAAGGCGGATGATACTGGAGCCGTGTCAGAGTGCACAGAAGAAAATAGGGAGAGAAAAATAACAAACTTTAATTCTGTTTTTATTGTTGTAACTAACTCTCTAATTTCTTGTTATTACATGTGTCTTATATATTGATGAAGTTAGTAGCTGTCATAATCAGCTCTAACCACTTGGTAGTCACATGTGTAAAGTATAAAAATACATTGCTCAATACTATACTAAGCTACATTATACTAAGCTGCATTAGTAGATATATCAACATCCCCCCTCAAACCAGGAATTGAGGAAGTCAATCCTAGTTTGACCAGTAGATCATTGAACTTGGCAGAGGGAAGAATCTTAGTAAAAATATCTGCTAGGTGATTGTGAGTAGGAAGATAAGTCAACTATAACAATCCTTCAACCACCTTCTCTGTGGTAAAATGACAATCAATGTCAATGTGTTTTGTGCGCTCATGAAAAACAGGATTGCGAGCAATGTGCAAAGCAGATTGATTATCATAGTGAAGAGTAACAGGCTTGAGATTGAGAACATCCAGCTCTTGAAGCAATCTTACAAGCCAGGTCAGCTCACTTCTGCAGCAGCTGAAGACATAGCATTGTATTCAACTTCAAAAGAACTTCTGGATACAGTAGGTTGCTTTTTGCTCTTCCAAGAAATAGGAGAAGAACCTAGCAAAATGACATAACCAAAAACACTTCTCCTTGTGTCAGGACAAGCACCCCAATCACTGTCATTAAAGGCTTGAAGAGTGAGCTGAGCAGAAGCCTTTAAAAGAATGCCTTGGCCAACTGTGCCTGCAACATACCTTAAAGTATGTTGCAAAGCCTGAAAATGAGGAACTCTAGGTGCATGCATGTATTGACTCAAATATTGAACAGTGAAAGAAAGGTCAGGCCTGGTGTGAGTCAAAAAATTTATTTCGCCAACAAGAAATCTATAAAAATCAGTTCTATCAGGAGCAGGAGAGGAAGAAGCAGACTGATGTTGTGGTGGTATGAGAGGACTGGAAGAAGAAGGTGAAGAAGAAAGAGTAGAAGAAGGTGAAGAAGAAAGAGTAGAAGAAGAAGATGAAGAAGGATTTGAAGGAAAAGGAAATTGAAAAACATCTGGAATATTATCACAAGTAAGAGGAGAAAAGGGTGTAGAAACAGGAAGAAAGAAAGGTTGTGGAGCACCTGTTGTATAATGAAAAGGAAAATGTTTTTCATGAAAAACTACATCTCTAGAAATTGTGATTTTATGAGTGGCAAGATGTAAGACTTTATAACCCTTTTGTCCACTAGGATAACCAATAAAGACACAAGAATCAGCCTTAGGATCACATTTAGTTCTGTGAAGCTTAGGAGTGGAAACAAAACAAAGGCAACCAAAAATCCTTAAGTGAGATAGATCAGGTTTGATATGGAATAATTTCTCATAAGGACTAATGTGATTTAAGCATTTTAGTGGCATCCTATTGATGAGATAGACAACACAATGAAGACATTCTCCCCAAAATTTAACAGGAAGTTTAGATTGAAAAAGTAAGGCTCTAACAGTTTCAAGCAAGTGTTTGTGTTTCCTTTCTACTACACCATTCTGTTGAGGTGTGTCAACACAACTAGTTTGATGAACAATGCCTTTTGAAAGATAAAACTGTAATGCTGAACCTTCACATAAATCTTTAGCATTGTCTGTTCTAATGGTTTGAACAATAGCATGAAATTGAGTGGAAAGAAAAGAAAGGAATTGGTGAAGGATAAGAACAAAACCATTTTTATGTTTCATCAAATAAATCCATGTAGTTCTTGTGAAATCATCAACAATTGTAAGAAAAATATTACAACCTGAATGAGTCTTTGTATGATAAGGACCCCATACATCTATATGTAAAAGTTGAAAGGGTTTTAAAGACTTAATACAACTGGATTTGAAGCTTTGTCTATGCTGCCTAGCTGCAGGACAAATAGTACAAATAGAAGATTGAGACAAAGTACTACAGTTTAGCTTGTTATCTATGAGATGCAGCTTAGAGAAAGGTAGATGTCCCATTCTGAGATGCAGAAGCTTTGCATCTTCAACCACAGACAAAGAAAATGAAGCTGTTGAAGAAGTAGAAGGAGGTGGCTGAAACAGAGGAGCAAAATAGAGACCATTTTGGTAGCTACCAAGAAGAATAGTCTGAGTCATTGGAAGGGTCCTGAAGGAGACAATGACCAGCAGTGAATGACGCAGAATATGACAAAGCTGATGTTAATCTTGGAACAAAAACAGGATTAAATTTAAAACTAGGAATAAACATGACATTTTGCAATGTAATGTGAGCATTCAATTGAACAGTTCCAACATGCGTAACTTGTGCTTTTGTGCCATCAGGAATGGTGATAAATCTAGGCATATGTAGCAATGTCAAAGTAGTAAACATGTTTTTACCATAACACATATGATCAGAAGCTCCACTATCAATTATCCATCCATTGGAAAAAGCAGCAGATAACAAACAATAGTTACCTGCAAATAAAGCTTCAGCATTCTCATCAATAGCATCCTCCTCCTTTGGAGCAGTTTGCTGTGCTAGAATCTGATGCATCAAAAACCTCAGTTTGAACACAATTGGCAAACCTCCTGACACCATTAGATCCCCCCTTAAACTGAGGTGGATAGCCATGAATCTTTCAACACCTCTCAATACTATGACCTGGAATGTGGCAGTGATCACAGTAATAGTTGATGGATCTTTTAAGACCATGAGTTCTAGGAGCAGAACCTACATTCCCCTTATCAACTTGACCTCGCTCAATGAAACCAGACTTATTAGGATTCCTATTAAAATTTCTGTCACCAAACTTTCTAGCAGCAAAGGCCAAAGGTTCTGTGACAGTGTTATGTACTGAACTCAAATCTTTGTGCCTTTGTTCTTGGAGAATCATACGATACACATAAGACAAAGTAGGCAATTCAGGCATCATCAGTATATTAGAACGCACTTGTTTGTAAGTAGGATTCAGTTTCATCAAAAAATGCATTGTTCTGTCCCATTCAGCCTCTTTAGAAACTTCTTAGTTAAAGAACAAGAACAGTTTGCAAAAGTGCAATGAGGAATAGGATCTAAGCTATCATATTCATCCCACAACGATTTCAGTTTGGTGTAGTAATCAGAAACATCAAGATTACCTTGCTGAAAATCAGAAATTTGTTGTCGAAGATCAAAGAGTTGAGCAAGAGATGACTGACCAAATCTTTCTTCAAGATCAAGCCAAATCTCACGAGCTGTATTGAACCAAATTACGCTCTTCGCAATCTTTGGGTCAAGAGCTGCAATTATCCAGCCCATCAACATGTTGTTGCAACGATCCCAAGCTCTATATGTTGAATCTCCAATGTCTGGTTTAGGCAAGGAACCATCAACAAAGCACATCTTGTGCTTAGCTTGTAAGCCAATTACCATAAATCGTCGCCAATCATTATAACCAACACCATTGAACAACTCTGAAACAAACTTTTGTTGAGTTGTATCTGAAGGATGAATATAGAAATGACTACAAGGATCTTGTGTGGGTTCAAGAATGCGATTTTGAGTTTGAGATTGATGAAAAGTAGTTTCTGAAGAATTCATGGTGAAAAATGAAATAGAAAAGAATTCAATCAAACAACTGTTGAATTAAGAATGGTGAGAAATTCGCTCAAAGAATTTCAGAGAAATTGTTCTAAAAGAAGATAAAAATCGCTCAAAAGGATAAAATCAATCAATCAATCTGCTCGAAGAATTGCAAGAAAATAAATTGCTCTAATTTTAGCTCAAAGATATCAACAAAAATGGTGATTTTTAGCTCAGAAGAAATCATCGCTCAAAGCAAAAAACATTTAATCGAAAATGAGAAGAAGCTTTGAAGCTTCAATTCAAGACGTTAATGGCGGAAGAAAGAGCATGGCTCTGATACTATGTCAGAGTGCACAGAAGAAAATAGGGAGAGAAAAATAACAAACTTTAATTCTGTTTTTATTGTTGTAACTAACTCTCTAATTTCTTGTTATTACATGTGTCTTATATATTGATGAAGTTAGTAGCTGTCATAATCAGCACTAACCACTTGGTAGTCACATGTGTAAAGTATAAAAATACATTGCTCAATACTATACTAAGCTACATTATACTAAGCTGCATTAGTAGATATATCAACAAGCTGAATATATTTGGCGATGACTTTTGCAATTCCTTTTATTGACTCATGTCTAGTCGACCATAAATTATTTTGTGACTAAGCTTTGTTGTTGTTGTGATAGTGGAGATTTATAGAATGGATTCCGGGAAATAAAGTTTTCTTATTCTGTCTTCTTGTTCCCACTTCCAACTATTTCAAATCCAAATAATGAAGGACAAATCCTCACCTTTCTTTCTATCCAAACACGCTCTTCAGTTGCCTTGGTTGTCCATCAGTAAATCCCAATTGCTGTATTGTATGGTACTCATGGAATCTTGCACTTTAGTCTTTTGACTAGTCTGTTTCATTGACTAATGTATTCCCCTGACATTTTGCAATATTGCAGCAGATCTTTAGATGCGTTTATGCCCATCGACTGTCTTTGAAAATCGTGTTATTTAATTTGTTGGTTATTGTTGCTATTTTTTCAGAGCTCTTTCTTCCTGTTATGATTGTTTGACTCATCAAAATTCTTTTCTGTTGTAACCCATGTATCAGTCATGAAGATGATGCTTTGCTTAGATTGAGCCCTTTGAACGTACCATCTTCTAAGTTCTAACACATCAGTTTCAGTGAAGCAGACACTTAGAATGAGTTACTCAGAGATGCAACCTAGCGCATTAGCATGTATGATCAATACAGAAATAGGTACTGTATTGGCAGTAATGAGACGAAATGTTAGATGGGGAAGTCGTTTTACATCAGCTGATGATCAACAAGAGCATTCTTTGATTCAGTCTCTAAAATCCTTGAGAAAGGAAATGTTCACATGGCATGGTCAGTGGCATAACATTAATCCTGTCATGTATCTCCAACCTTTTCTAGATGTCATTCAATCTGAAGAAACAGGTGCTCCAATTACAAGCGTTGCGTTGTCATCTGTGTATAAGATTTTAACTCTTGATTTATTTGATACAAACACCATTAATATTCAAGATACAATGCAATTGATTGTTGATGCTGTGACAACCTGTCATTTTGAGGTCACTGATCCAGCATCTGAAGAAGTGGTACTGATGAAGATACTTCAGGTTCTTCTGGCATGTGTAAAAAGTAAGGCATCAGTGGCATTGAGTAATCAACATATTTGTAACATAGTGGATACTTGTTTTCGGGTTGTTCAACAAACGCGCACTAAAAGTGAGTTATTACAACGTATTGCTCGTCACTCTATGCATGAACTTGTCCGCTCACTATTTGCGCGCCTCCGAGAAGTTGACAACTCATACCTTGAATTGGGTAGCGGTGATAACTTAATGAATCATGAGGTAATTTTTCAATTTTCTCAACCTGATTGTATGCTATATTTAGGAAATAATCTGTATGCCAATGTGCAAAGTGGAATCTTAAGTAATCATGAGGTATGGGGACCAATTGGCACTTGCTTAATTTTCATTTTGTTTGCCAAAATGCCAATGGGGCTTCATTTATTGTATACTATCCAAATAACTTGAAACTAGTGCAAGTGGTTGTCCTTTTCATTCCGGTCTTTGTGTTTATTTAAATTCCTTTCGTGCCATTACTACATAATATCTACTTTTTTAGTTGATAGTTATATAACATGATTTCTGCAGTAATGAACTTTCGTAACCTATGATTTGAATTGATGGTGACTCAGGAGTGCTTAAGTTTAAAGTTTAATCTTGAATCACTAGTAACATGGAGTATACACAAAACTACCATGCCACAATCAGAATAATATGTCAGTGAAAATATTATGTCACTATCAGATTTTTACAACACAGGCTGTAAAAGAGCATGGAAATTTTTTCGTTTTCTTTTTTGATATTCTCAATATAGTCCCAACTTTCACAAGATCTGCTCAAATTGGTCTGGTTGACCAGTTACTTGATACAATAGTAAAAAAGTTTATTTTTTTTCCTTTCATTTTTTGCTCACAATCCTGTTGTTTTCTATTCTATTTCTTCATTCTCAGCTTCTAATATTTTGTTGGCAAGTAATTATTTTATTTTTTATAGCGCCAACAACTACTTTTGCCAAACACTCATATTAGTAACATCTACCTTGACAGCTAAACTCTGAACTTGATAGCTCACAACTACTCAAAAGCCAAAAGCTACTCAAAAGCTAACAGCCAACAGCTATAACTAGTTTTTCCGAACACACCCCTAGGCAAAATTGGAAAAGTTAACAGTAAAAAAAAAAACATTTGTTGCAACTAATATGAAATATTCATTTTGGCAAATGCTGCATATAATATGAATCGGAGGTAGTATGTGTTGTTGATGATGATGTATTATTTATTTATGGAGATTTTGATAATTTGCCTTTTAAATTTGGTCAAAGCTGCATTGCGTGAATTAATTTTGCTTTCATATAGCAAAGAAGTTTTTCCCATTATGTTATTGTTGTTGGTCTCTTTATCTTTCTTTGCATCCCAATTCCATGTTGTATCTTTAACAAAAGTAACTTATGAAATTATTGCAGTCTTGTCATTTTGAAGCTTGAGACCATGCGCCCTTTACACAAATAACCTTATTAAATATATTATTTTGATTTCCAATCAATTCTTCATTGTACACTTGAGGAAGCCCTTTATCAAACAAACATTTGGCCATCTTCTTCAATGTCATGTTTTTCTTTTACATAAAATTGGATAATTGTAATTGTTAGTGATATGAGCTTGTGGGGGCTTAAGGAGAATTTGGCGTTTAAAAGCGAAGAATAGGGGGAGAGGACTTTTATACAAATGAATTTTATGATTCCCATGTTTATTCATGTCTAGTTGACCCCAAAGTATTTTGGCATTGATGCTTTATTGTTGTTGCTCTTGCCCAAATTGTGAATTCATGTGATGTGGAATATCTTACAAAACACGGGAATTAAATTATGAAGCCCCCCTATGATGAACCGACTTTTTGGGACAAGAATAGTCCAAATGAATTAAAAATAAGGATGAATGAGAATAATTGTGTATTGACTAATTGATTGAATGCTTACAAATGGATAAACATAACTTGAGGTTGTGACTCTTGAAGTAGCTTTAGGCCACTAATCTCGACACTAGTAGCTTTAGACTACAAATCTCAAATCTAGGAAACACTCACTTAATTCACACATACCTTTTTCCTCTCTACTTCTCACTATATATAAGGGAGTGCTAGCTAATAACTCTAACATGTTCTTGAAGCTCCTAAGTTATTATAAAATACCTAAACTATCCTTTGCCTAATATTTAATTCATTACACCCCCCTCTATCCCTTTATCTTTAACTTCAATGTTCCATTAATTTTAAACTCCTTGATACAAACCAAACGTACACTGATTCCAAGAAATTTTTATATGGGAATTGATTTCATATTGAAATAAAATTTCCTCTAGGAATTTAATTTGTGTGAACCTATTGAGCACAATGAGAAAATATAACTTTTTGAAGAGAAAGTGTGAATAATTAAACGTAAGTGCTAAACATTAATTAGAAGTATAACTAAATGAAGATATTCGTTCGTGTATATTCAGTATATGAAATGATATTTTTAGCATATTAACTTTTTATATTATATAACTAAACATACAAAGATATTAATGATAAAATTAATGCAATGGAGACCTTAATTAAAATCTTGTGCTTGTAAAAATAAGGGAAGATTAGAGATGGTTTTATTTTAATGAATAATGTCCAGTTGGACCATATAAAGTAATGAAAAAAATAAAATCGACTTGATCAATTCTTTTTTATTGTTAATTTTATGAGAAAAAAAAAAAAAAAAACACTTGTGATAGATCTTATCTTACTAAGTATAGAGCCTCTTTTGAACAGGAAAATACATTTGGAACCCTAGCAAATCGACTTAAATCCTCTCTCTCCCTTCTTCCCTCTCTAATGTTAAACCCTCCTCAAGCACCGATACTATCATATCGCCAACAACCACCCTCATCCATGTTTATTTTAGTCTTCCTCTCACTTGTCCATTCTTTTGCCAAGTTTCAATCCTTCTTGCAGCTGTGTTAGTCTGTTACTATGACTGAATTATTTTAGATAATTCCCTCATCCTATCCTCAATGGATGCAACTTCTACCTTCTTCCTAATATTTGCATTCTTATTTTATCGTTTCTTATTTGTCCCTCACATCCAAGCGTAGCATACATAAAACCCTTGCCACATTCATCTTATGAACATGCAAATATTTCATAGCCCAACATTGGTCCCATAAAGTAGTGGCATAAAATAATGCCAACTTGATAGCGGTACGATAAAAAATTTCTCTTCAATGTATTAGGCGTACCCACTGATACAAGGAACGAAATTCGATACGAAACGTGGGACGGAAACGGGAAACGCTACCTTGAGTGAATCGGGAACGTTTTGTGTTCAGTTTAATATATATTTTAAAAAAAAATTCTGAAAAAACAGAGCTTAAAATGTACTATGTTTTATAATCATCTTATTATTACATTCATATTCATAGCTACGTTATTATTATATAATCATCATATTATTCTTAGTACTGTGTATATAACTATATAATCATCATATATACCACATACTGTTATTATTACATATTAGGAAATTGCAATCTTTGCTAGTTCCCCATGTGACAAATGCAACCACACATCTTTTCAAAAAAAAAAAAAAATGAAAATAAACAAATAAAAAGTTAATGATGCCCCCCCTCCAATAAAGAGTACTTTTGATTTTGTACTTTTGTCTACTACTGTACTGTACATCACTACATCACCTTCAACTTTTGAACCCTCCATTATCATCCATTCTTTCATTTCATACCTTGAATCTGAAAATTCAAAAATCATAACAAAAATCAAAATTAAGCACATAAAAACACTCGATTTAATCATTCAAATAAAAACCCTAACTTG
The DNA here is from genome assembly GCA_016808085.1 of Suaeda aralocaspica. Classification (NCBI taxonomy): domain Eukaryota; kingdom Viridiplantae; phylum Streptophyta; class Magnoliopsida; order Caryophyllales; family Amaranthaceae; genus Suaeda; species Suaeda aralocaspica. Next base: position 52,896 of record PYUH01003993.1, read on the forward strand.
TTTTGATGAAAAACCTGTGAGAAGTGCCTTAATTTTGCAACTTAAATTTTCGAACCAAACCCTACATTCAAAATTATGAAAACTTGAATAAGAAAAAGGAAACGCCATGACCACCGCACTGAGACACGAACCGAAGCGATTTGAGTCACGTTCGTTCCGCGATTCGGTACGAACGACTCAGGTTGTGGTTCGGCCGTACGTCCCGCTTTTCTGGTTTCACTGGGCGTACCCCAATCATATGGTAATTTGGAAGCGCTCGTCCACTTCACTTACCATGATTTGATCTTGTGGGCTACAACTGCATCTAATCCACTATCCTTTTGAATAATAAAACCAAGGCACCGGAAGAATTCGGAACATTGAACGCTTCTATCTAAATTGACCGAGCTTGGGGTACATCTCCATGTTCTGCTAAAGTTGCACTCTATATACTATCTCCGTTTCTCTTTATTTGCATTATTTTGAGTTGCACGCATCCCTAAACAAAGCTTCTTAATGGTAATAAAAAAATTAAGAGCATACAATGAAGTGGTAATATAAAAAATAAATACAACCATTTACACCACAAAGCCACCGAACTCACCGCCAATCGTTTATCACCAAAAACACCACCGACAACACCACCACCACCTCTTCACAACCAGCAACCACCGAATCCACCACAACGAATCACCAAAATCATCACATCGGCACAACCAACCGCTGAAGCCACCGAAACCACAAGAGCAATGATCGAAAACCACCAACGTACCTTTTCAGCGATTCGATTGGGTTTATTATCGGTTCAATTGGGGAAATGTCGGTTTGATCGGTGGTTTCCGAATAAGGGAAGAGTGGCGGTGGTAGTGTTGGCCGAAAGAAAGACAAAAGTAGGGGTGTTGGTGGTGGTTTAAGAAAGGAAAAATAAAATACACTTCACATTACTGCCACCGGAAAATATGGACTTATTATCATAAAATTCTAAGATTCGTAAGAATCATGGTAGTTTAATCTGAAATCTGAGTCGTAAGACGATCAGGGCAGATTCGTAAGAATCATGTATGTGTAATCAGAAAATCAGAGTCGTAAGACGATCAGGGCTGAGTCGTAAGAATCATGGTAGTTTAATCTGAAAATATCAT